>JARYGA010048007.1:0-56001 GCA_030545235.1 Helianthus tuberosus
TGTTGAGAATTTCCTATTTTAATAAAAACAAAATTTAATATATTACAAAGTTATATAAAAAATAACCATAAATATTAAATAAAATAAGGGATACAAAATATTTAAGAATACCTAAACTTGGATGTTGAGATTGTTGACACCAAGCCCTCGCCAATGCACGTTCTTCATTAACGACCCATTTTTGTTGTTTTCGTTTGACGGTTTCAAGTGCCTTCTCCGCCTCCTTTTTTTCTTATGACTTCTCTTTTTGGGAACTATTGAGGCGGAAGGACCATCGTTGGTTGGTTGAGTTTCGGGGACGGTTTCGGTTTGTGAAAGGTCGATGGAGGTTGGTGAAAGGTTGATGGGCGTTTGTGTAAACGGGGTAGGTATCGAATCGTCGGTGTGTGGGAAGTTAGTAAACACACGATTCCCGAGATACGATGCATAACCCGCTTCAAGGGGCATAGGGGAGTGTATGAAAAATGGACGAGGCATTGGACGATTGGGTGGTGGGCTATGATTATTTTCTTGGAACCCAAACAGGTTGTTCGGGTCGTAAACACGATTATGAGGATGCATTTTCGGCTTTGTAGAATAAGAATTGAAGATTATTATAGAAGATATTGTGGTTGAATGTGGTAAAAATAGGAATTGAAGTGTGATATTTATAGTGAATTTTTTTAACATAGCCGTTGGCCAACGGCTAACCCAACGGATAGCCCAACAGCTAGTTTGTTTTGGCCATTGACAGTCCGCCATGTCACTTTGCTTCCACCGCCCCACGCCCGGCTTGAAACCCAAGCCCCAAGCCCCCCCCCCCCCCCCCCCGGGGGGTGGTGGCTTGGGCGTTTTCCCCCAACCCACGCCCCAACCCAAACTCCATACCCCATAGTCTAAGCTGAGGAAAATTACAGAAGCATTTAGCCCACATGACACGTGTGCACATATGGGTTATGTTCTTCACCTTACATATAAGTGAAAACTAACTACAGACAAGGTTTAAAAAAATCATCACAAAAAATTGACAACAAAAATATAGTACAAAAATCTAGCACAAAAAAATGTAATATAACATAGAAATACAACACATTTTTGTCGGTTTTTTTAATCATCATATTTTATATAGCAATATGGTACTCAAATTAAAGAGAAAAAGACGCTCGGTTTTATGGTGAAATTTTATGTAAAAATAATGTCGTATAAAAAAGTTATGAACGTTTAAAAAATGAGGGTGAAATATATGTGTCTTGCATGTGGAGAGAGAAATTCAATAAATAGGATTTTACTAAAATACCCTTACACTCTTTTTTTTTTCCTATATTTTCATCTTAACCATTGATTTGAAAAATGAATGGTTAAGATTTCTTTTCATCCTACTTAGGCAAAATGAATTTTTTATTTGATGTTACCCATATGATAATCTGATTTTAAAATTAGGGAGTTATCAATTAATATGGTAAAATGGTTAAAAAGTTGTTTATCACTTTTATCTGGTAAAGTTAAGCGTCAATTTTGGTTACATGTTGCTACTATGCAAATCAATATAAAAGACGTATGAGTATGTCTTCAATCGTAAAACTGATGCGAAATAGATTATATTAAAAACATGTTTATTCATGTTAGATGTCACACATACACAGGTATTTAATTCTCGTGTAGTAGTATTTTTAATTAATAATTTTCACTGATAAATATATACACAAAATTATAATTTTATGCAATCATTCATAATATCAAAATGATTCTTTGGTGAGGATTTACTAATAAAATATACGCAAAATTATAATTTTATGTATTTGAAGTTATATGTTAAATAGGATTGTATACTTTAATATTTTTGTACTTTGTTTCCTTCAATTATGATGGTTAATTACGTATTTGTCTATTACATATCTCTCTTGTGACTAGGAGTTAACTAGAAGATGGAAGGAGTTAATCTGGTGGATTGAAATTGCAATAAAATAGAAACATTGGTATGTAAATTGTAAAACATTTGAATTTTGTAAAATATTGCAATAGGCTATAAACCATAGGGACAAAAACCGCAATTTACTCTATTTTTAAATCTATACAGTCGTTTTACACCAAACAATGTAATCATCCCTGTTTCACCCTGAAACAACTATTTATATTCCATTCATTTCCGTTATCATCGAAAACAATTTTATATCATCAATATTCCAAAACCATGTTCCTCGAAAAACACAACATATCCACTTTCAAACCATATTTTCCTTGAAAATATATTAATATTTTATTTAAAGGCATGTTTTATATTAAAACGTATTATATCATTTTTAAGAGGTGTTCTTCCCCCCAAAATGTTATATAAAATAGTAAAAGAGAGGTAGTGACACTCACATTTGGCTGTGTTTTCAACAAGCACAATTCCACCAAATTAGTCTACACGTTCTAATTTCAAGTAGGAACGATTTAATGACCAAATATTCTAAAATCCCTAAGTTTCTCCAAAACTTTTAATTTTTCATATAACTTTGAGATTTTCTCGAAAAGTCTTTATTTTGACTATGTTGGCGTGTTTATATATGTGTGTGTGTGTGTGCGCACGCGCGCGTGTGTGTTCATATATATATATATATAGGGTAAGGATAGTGTAAAAAGGGCCTAAAGTGTGAGAAGTGTGAGAAGTGTATTATAACACTATATATAATACTATATAACACCATATAAACACCGTATAGCAATATGTAACACCATATAATACCATATAACACTATGTAACACTATATAACATTATATAACAAATATAACACTATACATCTATCATAGACATGCTATCAGACAACCTATAGTGTTATATTTGTTATATAATGATATATAGTGTTACATAGTGTTATATGGTATTATATGGTCTTACATATTGTTATACGGTGTTTATATGGTGTTATATAGTATTATATATAGTGTTATAATACACTTCTCACACTTTGAGCACTTTTTACAGGATCCTCTACCTATATATATATATATATATATATATATATTAAGATTTGCGTACTTGAACGATTTTATTGGTGACCCTCATTATGTTATATCCGTTATCACACCCATCAGAGGCGTCTCTGAGAATTCACGTACCATGTTCGTGATCGAAAAATGTGTCTTTCCGTAATGTTTTTTTATTATTTAAAAAATCAGATTAGTATTGGGCTTAATAAACCTAATGTCAAGTGGGCTAAATTCTAGACCATAAAAATGATTTGTAAATGGGACTATATTGGAATCGACATGTGTTTACTACTTAAAAAAAATATCATATGTATATCGGATATCTTTTAAAAAATTCACGTGCCCCTCAAAATCATAGGCCTTGTGCGGAGGTCCTCCCCGCACACCATCATTGCCACCACTGACACCCGTTTATGTACAATATATCTACAATTGGCGCTTTGTAACATATTTACACAAACATTAACATATCATCAAACATCATAGCGCATGTATTCCACCAACTTATATATTTTATCATTTTAAATCATTTTATACATGAAATAACTTCACAAGTTAACCTATGCATCATTTTCATGCTTGACAAATAAGTTGCATTTTAACGTATCTTTTTAACGAAACTATCGTTTTAACCGTACAAGTACACATGCATAGTCCTACGTCCTACTATCATGTTAACACTTACTATTTCACATATCACAAACTCATATTCACATATCACATCTCATCATGCAAAATCACACTTGAACAGCCCGCTTTCGCTTACGTTAAAATATGTGTATTTTTAACGTTTCGTTAACATTTTTAAGCGTCGGAAGTCACATATGACTAGCCAAACACCATGGATACTTAATATAAGTTTAAATACTTATATTTGTCATGAAAATATCATTTTATAACTTGATATAAATCAGTTTTGCAAAAATCACTTTAAAAGCCGATTTTTTCGTTTTTAACACATAATCTTGTACCAAACTTTACTATAATCATCCCAAGTCATCATAACTGCATATTTTAATATAATACATGTTATTTACTGAATAAAATGATACTAATAATCATATTAGTGCAGGTTTCATGTAAGTCAAATAAATCTTGCATTTTCACCCATTTTACTACTTTTTAAGCCTCATGTACAACATCCAAAGCTACCAAACTTATGACACATCTTTGTATTATCAAAACACATCATATATCCTCATATTAACATGCTTACAAACTAATTTAATTCATCTTTCACATATCACTTCATTTCGTCACTAATTCACCTTCATATCATCATTTGATCATCACTAACACTAATGTACAAGCACTTAATGCATCATCATCATTTAACAGTTTGAACTCATCCAAAATTCATTTATTATCATTCCATATAATCCAAGACATCATCCTCAATCAAATCATTCATCTAATCTTTTTGATGTCATCAAGAAACAAGTTAAAGAATGGTAAATGGATTTATACTTTCCAAGAATAAAAATGGGTTTTGATGAGATCTTTGATGAATGCAAGCTTGTTCCTCCTTGAAATCACGTTTGGATCTTCAAACAAACTTGAAATCAACTTAGAAAGAGCTTCAATCTTCAAATTTTGGATGAAAAATGGCAACGGAGGTGGTGTGGTGGTGTGTTCGGCCGAGAGAGGAAGAAAGAGAGGTGAAAGAGTGAGTGTTGATGTGTGTGTAAAGTTTTGAGTTTTTAAAAAGTTCAAATGATTATGGTGGAAGGGATTTGATGACACTTGTAAGCCTAGGGTGTTGGTGGACACCCACATGTGCCGCCTGACGTGTGCACGTATATACATGTTTTTACAATGAATTTTACACACGATTCGGTTTTAAATTTATAAAAATGATTTATACTTCAACATTAAAACACACACGAAAGGGCAAGTGTACCCCGTCATATATCTAGTAAAGTATCAGTAATACCAAGTGTCGATCCAAGGATGTGGGCGGAGGTATAATACTAAACCTTTGTCATTAAATTACCGGTAGAAAGATAAGTGGGTGATTTTCTAAAAACTAAAATAAGACTAAACAAATATTTTTATAACTTAATAAATTCCAAAATATAAAAATACATAAATAGCCTTGCTTTATGAACAACCGGAGCATGTTAACTAAGTCGGTTTTTGCTACTTAAAACACTTGATCAATTTTCCATTTTTCAAAGACAATTAGTATCCCTTTCGGGAATCCTAACATGACAACTCTTTGGAAAGTTAAAACGATAAACGCACTTTAACCACCTAAAATTGTTCTTTAACGCCCAATTGACATATGTCTATGAAAATCCCCTAAAGATAAGTTAGTCATCCGTTAGGAGTTTTCTAACTTCACTTAATCAAGGAAAGTGACACCGATAAACACAATGCAACCACCGAGACAAGCATAAACTAGATTAAATCACAACCGAGTTCATTTTACAAATCTTGAACATAAATTCACCTAGACGGCAATTTTGACTTAAACTACTAATCAAGTTAACAACTTATGTCAAGAATTCATAACAACACCATTTAATCCGTTAAGGTCCTTCCGTGAGGGAAAGCCTTCTTGATTAACATTAATTACCCCTTATTAAACCACTAACCATTTCTAGTATCATGGTGTAAACATGTTAAACAAGTTCAAAGTCTACTAATACATGATTAATTAAGCTTCTTTTTGAAAATATCTCAACTAACCACATATTAATCATCCAAGATAATTAACTATAATCAAGAATTCAACATCAATAAACAAGGTTGCAAACTAATCATTAAGGATTAACATAGAAAATGCTTCAAATGTCATTGCAAACATAATTAACATACTAATGGTTGTTATTAAGCAAGGATTACTAGTGTTTTTGCCCTTAGGCTTACAATAATACATAATCATCAACCAAAATGCTTGAATTATAACAAAACAATGGAAAGATTCAAGAATCAAACCATAAACAAGCACTAGATTGAGAATCCGGATGATAACGGAGCTTATCAGCACAAAGATGGCTTGATTCCGGGTAAAAGCTAAGCCTCCGAAGCCTGATAATTCGCTAGAAAAGCTCCCAAAAGTCCAGAGTTGCGAACTGATTGCTCCCTTCTGTTTTTTATAACTTTTTCAGATCGCACGGTCGTGCGATTAAAGTGCACGGTCGTGCACTTTAAGGCACTGTTCACCATACCTTGTGACATCAATGAATCTTGGACCGGTCTTCAGATCTGCACGGGCGTGCCACATATTGCACGGTCGTGCATTACCGAGATGTGGCCAGCACAAGCAACTGCACTGGCAGTGCATGTCCGGGCTGGGGCTTGTCATCGAATCCGCACGGGAGTGCCACATATCGCACGGTCGTGCGTTCCCGAGATTACTTGCACGCTTGATTGCACTGGCAGTGCACTGCCGAGCTGAGCCTACTTGTCGGATCTGCACGGGAGTGCGGATCATCGCACGGCCATGCGAGAGCTGACAGACAGGTTTTTCCACAGAATCTCCGTATCTTAGCCGTTTCACTCGGAAAATCCTCGTTTTATTCATCTTCTTATTTGGCACGCGGTTTAGGCCTGTAAACAAAAATACACCCGATTAAGTATCCGATTCTCGGTTTTACGGCCCAAAACGCGTAAAATGGGGGTAAAATGGGGGAATAAAACATATGTATTTTGGTGAATATCAAACCTCCCCACACTTGAACCTTGCTTGTCCTCAAGCAAGCTAAAATTAAAATGTAATAAAAGATAGTTTCTAGCGAGAAAAAGAATTTACAAATTACCTACTAATACACATACATACGGTTAGCCGCTTTTTCGAAAGGCAACGTCAAATGATTCAAACCAAACAAGCACATGCAAATATATGTAGAGATAACCATAAAGCCGTGATTTCACTTCCGATTGACTTAGCACGCTAATCTTCACACACCTCACAATGTTCACACACACTTGGTTATATTTGTGAGACATACATAAAATGTGTATGTGTAAATACTCGACGCCTAGACAATGAAACGTGTAGTATCATAAGCTTGTCACAAGATCTGATCTTCACCAACTAACATGCGAAAAAGTGTAAATCAAGAGGTCTTTACGGGTTGTAACGAAAGGCTTGGGTGAAGGGTGTGGAATGGAAATTTTTTGAAGTGGCTAAATGGTTAAAACTCGGTAATCACGTTTAACAAGCGTAATACAACTAAACTATATATACTAATGCCTTAAAAAGATGACTTTTTGTGTTATCGAGCTCATCAACGAAACTTCATCATTTTAGCACTTAAAATTGCTCGAATTTAGTCGACTTCACCCTATTTTAGGGCATTTTTTTTTTTGCATATATATTCTAATGTCTTTGCACAATGAACAACTAATTACAAGGAACGCTAGTTAAACGATAATTTTAACCAAGTTTTAACACAAAAGGGTTAAAAATAAAAAGGCTAAATTTGACGAAGTGGGTTACTTAGTTGGGTAAAAGAAAGAAAAACACGGAAAAAAGCTCGATATGGTTAATCCTAGTGGGTAGCGTAGGGTATAGGGAAAGATAAAACAAAGAAAAAGGCTAATAACAAAGGGTTTTCTAAGTGCCGCTATCATTTTTACACAATTTCACACGTTTATGGTCTTAAAAAGCATGCTAGTGACAAGTTCTAAACTACACGAGACATCCGGCTCACTCCTACTCCGAAATGAACAAACATATAACGAATTTAAGGCTCAAACATGCTCACATAACGGAAGGAATTGGTAAAAGTATGAAAATTAACATGCAAGTCTTTCTTTGTTTGTCACGTTTTTTAGTTATCTTTTTCAAAATTTGTTTAGCTTGTCGGTTCTTTATCATATCCGAAGCGTTCTAAAACAACAACTAACCGATTTATTTACTAAAAATATATACAATAGCTTTGATTTTTTTAGGACAAACAAAGTCAAAATGTTAAACCCCCTCTCCACACTTGAACTTCGCATTGTCCCCAATGCGAAACCCAGAATATAGATAAAAAGAATAACACTCCCCTGAAGATGCCTGAAGATGAAACGAGGCTCCAATACTGATTCTGTTGTTTCTTTTTGGTCCAAAATGTGCTTCAAAGATCTGCATATATGTCACAAAGCAAAGCAAAGCAAAACACAACACAAAGGAGAATCTGGTTGCAACATAAACCATGATCTAAATAATAATAATAAAAGTACTAAGTATCCATACATAAACTAAGCAAATAAACGATAATGTATACAAAAAAATAAAAACATGTCCGAGGGTGTTTACAATAAAAACCAAAATGAACACCCCAAAAGCAACTACTAAAATACTGAAATAAACACCAGGTCAGAACTCCTACACTACTCGTCATCGGCACCTCCACCTGTGCCCGATGTGCCCGCCCCACCATGGTCACTGGGTTTCCCGAAGGGGAACTGCGGGGGCTCACCAAAGTAGTTGGGGTAAGCGTTCTGAAGACCACCAAAGATACATGAAAACCCAGTGTGCACCTCTTGGCGCATGAAATCCTGATTTGCCCGCATCTGCTCCTGGTTAACTCTCAGCTGCTCCTGGTTAACTCGCAGCTGCCCCTGGTTAATTTGCATCTGCTGAAATTGCCCGTAAAACTCAAGATAAGATGGGATGCCGGGTGGCCAATGCTGGTACTCCTGGTGCTGTGGTGAGTGTGGCGGCTGCTCATGCTTCTCCTCGTGCTCGTGCATAACTTCATCATCCTCGTCAGCCGGCTCTGGTGGTAACGGGTCCCAGACCTCGTTGTTTAACACTTTTAACCTTTCACAATTATCGGTATCCACCACTAGCCCCATAGCCTTTAATGAGCGGATGTCCACATACGTTCCCTCATTAACCAAAGTCAGACCTGCCACCAATTCATCTGTCATGATTCCCATTGCGTAAGCGATCTGAGTGACATATTGACCCCCGTGGATTTGGCAACTGGAGGTCCTGCCGGAACTGTGCACGAAATACTCAGCTACATGCGCAGCGAGGTTAATATGAACCCCCTCCGCAAGCGCGTATAAAAAGATGACATCTGGAGTGGGACAGTTTCTCAAACTGTCCATGTGCCCCGTGATAGTATGGCTGAAAATATGATGCATGACCCTAAGCAGCGGGACTCTCAACTTCAACGCTTTTGCCTTTCGAGGATCATATGCAGCGTTATCAGCAACCCGTGCCCAAAATGCCGCACGCTCCTGCTCACTGGGAAAAGTATACTGCTCAGTGAAAAACTCGGAATCCATTTCGTCCTCTATGTAGATTCCGAGTCTTCTTCCCAACCTCCCGACGGTCCAACTATGCCACTGACCACCCAACCTGAAATTAACCCGTTTCTTGTGTCGGAAATCCGGGTTTCGGCTCGCCTTTGGTTTGTCGTAGGAGTACGTGGCAAAGAATTCCAAAGTGAGCTCTAAGTAAATGTTTCGGTTAATGTAGACCAATCGAGAAAACGGAAGTGATAACATTTCTGCCAGTCGGTCTGATTGGTTCAGCTCTTCATGACATTCCAGCTCAGCCTCCTTGGGATACCAATTTGATCCCGCCTTTGCCAAAGTGCATTGAGGGAAGTGAGGCAATGATGGTATCGCGGATTGTTTTGATCAAGGTAGAGGAAAGGGTGGTCCATCTGCACGAGAAATTATTGTTAGACAAGGAGGAACAGAAAAATATCGAACGGAGCAGCCTAGCATAGCCTTATGAAGCTACTGTGAAACTGATATGGGCAATCCGCACGGGCGTGCAACAGGTCGCATGGTCGTGCGTCACCGAGAACAGTAGTGGTGATCGGAACATATCGGAACTGCATGGACGTGCGACCAGTTGCACCATCATGCGTCACCGACATCACAGCAAACAATCATGAACAACCGTATCTGCACGACCGTGCCACCAACGGCACTACCGTGCGAATTGACTTTTCGCAGTGTTTCAACCCCCATTACTAGACAGTAAAATTTCTCTAAAAATCATCAAGTTCCTGGTGAATGGGGGTTAGGAAACCGACTGGGTGTTCATGATCCGCATCATTCTTGCAAGGATTAGGGTTTCGTTTGTATTTATGAAGAGAACCCTAAAATCCTTGAATAAATCTGAAATACCTAGGCCTAAATCGAGAATAGAACTGAAAATCAAGAGGAATTACATACCTTGTTCGAAGAATTTGAGAAATCTTGCAAAAATGGTGGGATTTTGGAGAGGAGACTGGTCTGGAACGATGGTGCGACTAGGGTTCGCGAGTTCTGAGAATGAGAGTGCAGAAAAGGCCTTTATATAGTGACTGGACAAAACTGCCCCTGGCCATCCGCACGGTCGTGCGACTCGATGCACGGTCGTGCATCTCCGACAACGACTGATCCTGGCACGCTGATCTTGGAATGCACGGGAGTGCAGATCAGGGTGCTGGCTTGAATCGACACGAACGTGCCAATGGTGGCACGGTCGTGCTAGACTTGCAGATCAGTAAATTCTTCACAGAACCCATTTTTAAGGGCTGTTCCGACCCGTTTCCGCCACTTTTGCAATACGTAAACTGATTTAACAATTTTCTCACTTAGATTCCTCGTCCGGCATGATCGAAAACTGTACAATCCTACGAAAAACTACCAAACACACCAAAAACACGGAAAAACGACAAAAACAAAAACTATGACAACTTTACCCCTAAGCGCATGAGACGCGCCTGCTACATATTTGATCATCGAGTCAGTAGCGTAGACTCTCCTCTCCACACTTATGATGCATGCGGGGTGTGGAGTTCAATAACCTCCACCGCCGACTCGATCGGCCCGGTCGCATAAAGCTTTAAACGATGGCCATTCACTTTGAAAGTCACACCATCCGCATTCTCGATCGCGACGGTCCCATACGGAAACACCTCCTTTACCGTATACGGCCCCGTCCAACGCGAGTGCAACTTTCCTGGAAATAAACGCAACCTAGAGTTGTAGAGTAAGACAAGGTCTCCCACTTGGAATTGTTTATGGTACTTCAAGCGCTTGTCGTGCAATCTCTTGGTTCGTTCTTTGTATAACACGGAGCTCTCATAGGCGTGAAGTCGCAGCTCTTCGAGTTTGTGAATCTGCAGAAACCGGGCTTCACCTCCGGTGTTTAAGATCCAGATTTGCAGTTTTAAGAGCCCACATCGCCTTATGCTCCAACTCCATGGGCAAATGGCATGATTTTCCGTAAACAAGCCTAAAGGGAGTAGTCCCAATAGGTGTCATGTACGTCGTACGGAAAGCCCAAAGCGCCTCATCCAACTTTTCTGACCAATCCCTGCGGTTTGCACCCACCGACCGCTCAAGTATTCTCTTCAACCCCCGGTTCGTGACCTCCATTTGCCCACTTGTTTGTGGATGATAGGGCATGGATAATATATGGTGCACACCATATCGGGACAGAACTCTCTCAAGCTGAGTGTTGCAAAAGTGTGTCCCTCTGTCACTAATCAGTGCCTTTGGTGCACCAAACCGGGCAAACAAACTCTTCAGAAATCTCACGACAACCCTGGCATCATTGGTGGGTAAGGCCTGTGCCTCCGCCCACTTTGACACATAATCAACAGATGCAAGGTGATTGTTAATAAGGAACGTGTTGTTAACAACCTCATTGTCCGCCCTCGCCTCGTTCACGTTCACGTTCAGATTGAATGCTCGTCCACGAGCGGGATTTACATTCGCGATTGCGTTCAGATTTGCATTCACATTTACCAACCTCGGGCAGTTGTTGCGGAAATGACCCATTTCTCCGCAATTAAAACATGAACCAGGTGGGAATCTCGCAACATTCCCCTGAACTTGTGCTGGAACCTGAGCAGCCTGATTTTGACCAAAACGACAAATGTTGGCCAAATGCCCAAGTCTACCACACGTAGCACACTGTTTACAGGCCTGTTGGGCAACATGGTGACCATTACATCGAGCACAGTGAGGTGCGGTACCAGCATATGCTTTCTTCGCAGGAGGTTGAGTCGGTGGGTTCTGAGGGTTCTGGTTGGTGACAGCAAAGTTCTGGGAAGCCTTGCGCTTCCTTGACTTTTTAGAAGACTCACCCTGCTTCTTACCCTTACCCTTTTCCTTGACATAATCGGTCGACTTCTTTTTATCACCCTTGCGGGTGAGTTTACCCTTCCTGACTTGGGACTCAGTCAGGGTAGCCGACAACTCG
The DNA here is from genome assembly GCA_030545235.1 of Helianthus tuberosus. Classification (NCBI taxonomy): domain Eukaryota; kingdom Viridiplantae; phylum Streptophyta; class Magnoliopsida; order Asterales; family Asteraceae; genus Helianthus; species Helianthus tuberosus. The sequence goes on from JARYGA010048007.1 coordinate 12,110, forward strand.
ATCGCGTAACGAATGGTAGTAGGATTAACGTCGGTTACAATATCCTAAATAGAATCGGGTAAACCATCGATATACCTCTCGATTGCTTTCTCTAGTGGGGTAACCATAGTGGGGCACAACAAACTGAGCTCCTCAAATCGATCCGTATAAGCATGGTGTTCTCCCCCATCTTGTTTCAAATCATCGAATTCTCGTGAACTCTCTCATCATGAGAGCTCGGAGCTCTTCCCAAGTTTGTGCTAATGCCACTTCGGCACCCCTATCACGCATCACTCCGTTCCACCATGTAAGAGCTCGCTTCTCAAACACGCTTAAAGCAAACTCAACCTTACGCGCATTCGGACACTGCACATGTCTGAATGTGCTCTCGATACTCTCGAACCACTGTAGGAGCGCAGTTGCTCCTTGCGACCCAGAAAACTTAAGCGGCTTAGCAGAATTGAAAATCTTGAAATTACACTGTGCGTTATTGTTGTTATTATTATTGTTGTTGTTGTATAGCTCGTGGATTTGGGTCACAACGCCTGGAAGTACAGCAGCCATTTGCTGAGAGACAAGGATTGCGATTTCTTCAGCAGTAAAAGTTTGAGCATCGCGTCGAGGAGGCATTGTCTTACAAGGAAACATGAGAAACGAGTGAGGTATTGAAAACATCGACAAAACACAAGGGAGGCGATCATTCGTTCGTTACCTCGAACAAACAAACGATACGCAGTGAAAAATCATAGTAAATGGGTCATAATAATGTATCACTGAAGACATGCTCGCCTATAAGTGAACACTCACCCCAAGAGATCCCAGGTAAGAGTGACTGGTCCGATACTGCGGATTTGTACGAACACTCTAGCCTTAGACAGAAAACTCAGGGTACAGGCATTCACTCTTCCAGTTTGCATGTGTTCACATTATTTAGACCCAAACTTTGACGAGATTTTGAAAAATGAGAGGGTTTAAAACCTTACAATCAATCATCCAAGGATAGATGATTAATTGTCGAAGCGGATTTGTTATTGTGTTCTCGTTGTGGTTATCACCTAAGGATAGGTGACGGTATTGTTTTAAAATCTAAACGCAAGATAGCTCGCGTTAGGGTCCTAAAAAGTTATAGTCTGGGTCAAAGCATTACTAATAACCTAATTCCCTATAACCATTGGCTCTGATACCAACTCTTCTGTCACACCCCGACCACGTAAAACAACAAACCGTGGCGGAAACGTCGGGGAGTGTTGTAACAGAATCATCGTTTCAACAACCATGGTAATTAAAAGTTTTGTTTTATTGATTCATTAAGTAATTTACATTGTCTTAAAACCAAACAAACAAATTAAACATCGTCTACTATCGTTTTTATGTCACTAAGGCCTTGTCCAGATCCTATATGAACACGTGCCCTAGCAACCAACATCATGCAACACCACCTGAAACATATGTAAAAATAAAGTCAGCAAAGAAATGCTGGCGAGCACATAGGTTTTTATAAGAGTATCAGAATTATGGCTCGTTTATGTATATATTGCAATACCTTGAAAACCTTGTTTTGAAAAGTATATAATATTGCAACATGATTAACCAACTCAAATCAAGATGGTTATAACTGATAAAATCTCGTAGCCATGATTCCTTACTCAAAGACTTTTGTTTTAGTAAACCAATTCGTAAAACATCTCGTTAAAACTCGTTAATAAAACTCGTATGGTTTATATCATTTCGAAAACCTCATTGTGTGACATCGTTTTAAATTGTTACCCAAGTGAACTAAATAATGACATGAAATGTAATATGATAAAAGCACCTATATATAAGATGTACCAGCGGCATATCTACCACGCTTTTATCATGTTACACTCATCCCATTACCTAATCACAACCCAACCCAAACCAATCGTTCGTTCAAATCGTTTATATCGTTTAAGTCGTTCCAAATCATTTAACTCGTCCCAAAATCGTTTTCGTTTTAATTGTGAAACTACTTTTGGTCGTCTCGCTAATAACATTCAAATCTTCGTGACTTGACTACCTCGTTTCTCGTATTAACAAACCACCAAAGGGTAAGTTAACAATCACAGATTCGGTCGTTACCTACATAACCCCCACACATAACCATGGGTGTAGTCTGATAACGGGATTTGTCAGATCCTATGGTACCATAACCTAATACTGGTCGGCTTGATCAATGCTAATGAATGTCATTCGTTATGTAGTTACAACCAACAAGTTTCGTTCACATTATCAAAATCGTATTTAGTTTAATATAAACCATCTTAATCGTTTTTGAAAACATTGTTAAAATATCGAAATCATTTTAATACATATGAATCACCCCAAAACAATTGAAAACAGTAAAATAGGGGAACTATGTACTCACATTGAATGATAGGGTATCCTTGATCTAAAGAACTTAGCGAAGCTCAGACAAACCAAGGAAATTCAAGTAGTACCTAGTAATCGGATCACTAGTAAATAAATCAACACCTAAATCGGAAGATCGGATAGAATGAGGTCTTGTAAACCAAATGAGTGTTGGAACTCATGTCATATGGTTTAACAAAGCCTACATCCAAACTCGGAACTTAGCCTAAGTGCTTTCGACCCGTTACGACCTATTAAAGTAGCTTATGCTACTTTAACGCGTCGTTCGCGTGAAACTATGTTCGGATGGTTAACTATGTGCTATGTCAAGTCTTACATGCCCAATAATACCTAAACATGTTACTAAATCAGATTATATGTCAAAAACATGTTCACATATGTAAAATATGGATTTAAGCTTCAAAAGGGCATTTTGGTCATTTCCTATGGGCATACAAGCTACTTAACAAATAACTAAGCAATCCTATGTGATCATAAGGTATAACCTCAGTGGTTATTCCCTATGCAACTATGATCACTAATCAAGCTTGGTCGGATCCTAATGATCGACCCAACGGGTCGGGTTCGAAAGTCTAAGCGGTTGTTTAGACCGCTTAACTTACGACCCTAAACAAGCACTAAACTAATAGTGACGAGTTAAACATGTCAAAACATGTTTAACTAGCTTATAAAACTGATTTGGTATCAAAACAATGGGTTTTGATACCCGAAAATAGTTCCATTGCAAAATGCGTGCTAAAACGCATTTTGACCGAAACTTGACTCGTCACTACGCCTAGTTAACGTGGTAATCAGTAGGTATAATCGCTGAGGATTATAACTATCGTGATTACAATCACGTTGCAAAGTTCAATTGAACTTTGACTTGACCAATTGATGGTCAAAACCGAAAGTCAAACTGTTGGCCAAACTGTTTGACTTTCTGCTAAAACATAAAGACTAAGCATGAAAGAATACTAACAATGGTCCAAAGCTTGAAGAAAGAAGACAATAAAACCAAAGAGGAAGTTCCAATTCACTTGAGAAAGCTCCCAATCAGATTGTAGAGAAGAATGAGAAGAAATGAGCAAATGAAACAATGAATGGCATGGCCTTATATAGTTTTTCGCAAACCGTTAGGATCATTTATTGGAGAAGAGGGAATGATCTTGGCCATACAAATGTTAATGACTGATTGGGGGACTTGTTCTCCACACAAACCAGCCCATAGCATTGAAAACTAGAAATCAAAACCATCAAATTCGAGCTAAATGACCAGATTCAATGTTTCTGTCTGGCATGACCACGCACCCTGCGTAAGATATGGCTTGGGCTTACGCGCCCCGCCTGAGTATCTTTGGCAGATTGACAGTTTCAGCCCCTGAACTTGTAAAACTTGCATTTCGGCTCATTTTTTACACGTTTAAGCCCCGTTAACATCATTTCAAGGCTCTAAAATGAAGTTAAAGTATTGGGAACTCAAAACATGCTCAAAAACATCTCGGATGTCGGTTCGTTTGGTCGTAGGATCGCGTTATTCGGTTAATTACGACGAAAGTCGTAACGAACGCAAAAACGATCCAAATTAAGCGACGAACGGTATTTTTGCATGCCGATCACTAAAAGAAAAATATTTTAGTGTCTAGAAAAATTTTGGATGTCCAGATGTGGTCAGAACGTAAGATATGCGCGAAAATGCAATCTTACGTCGTTTTTGACATTTTTAGTCCCTGAAAGATCAAATAAGCATATTTTTGCACACCGAACCACTCAAAGCTTATTTCTAAGCTATGTTTAGGTTATTTATGGTATGTTTAGCTTATGATCAAGCTCTGGACTCTTCGATACCATACGAATCGGTAAAGTTTTGCAGTTTGACACAAATAGTCCCTGCAATCGAATAAACTTGTTTTCAACACACCAAACCATCCAAAACTTATTTCTAAGTTATGTAAAGGTTATTTTAGGTATGTTAAGCCTATTTCACTATTCCGGAGTGTTTTTCGCATTAAACTGACTGCGTTTACGCACCAGTTTGCGTATAACTTTCCAGAAAGTGATTTAAAGCTTGAAATCGGAATCGAATCAAATCGTAAAGTCATCAAACACAAATACACACATAATAACATCAAAACACATATAATAGCACCAAAGCTCATTGTTTTATTGATAATTAACATTGTTTTAGATTGTACATCGATTACAGAGCACAGTTGTCACACAATAAAACCCTGAATCAAGCACCTTTTTAGCAGTGAAATTGGCTCCGTGGTGACCTCCGGTAGGTCCCTCGTGACAGTGGCGCAGAATGTCAGTCGCCTCCTTTCCAGACACACATCTCCTAATCACCTGATCAGCTCCGACTCTAAATAGGAAAGGGTCGTCCCAAATGTAGTGCTTGAGGTCCGCAAAGAATTTTTTCTTTTGTTGATGCGTCAATCCTTTAATAAGGATCCCACAAGCAAGATAGTTCATAAGATCGGCGAACCAGGGCGACTCATCGCATACCTCGACACTCATTAAAGACTCGTGTGGGAAATTGTCATTTATTGGATCCCAATGTGTGTCCTTGATGTCTTCATGCTCCAATCGAGAAAGATGGCCAGCCGCTACATTCAACGAACCCTTTTTATCCTGAATTTCAATATCAAATTCCTGCAGCAATAAGATCCACCTGATAAAACGCGGTTTAGCGTCCTGCTTGCTGAACAGGTATCTGATGGCTGCGTGATCAGTATACACAATCGTTTTTATAGCAGTAAATACGATCTGAATCTGTCAAATGCGAAAACTACCGCCAAGAGATCTTTTTCTGCCGTAGTGTAATTCCCCTGTGCATCGTGAAGAGTCTTGCTCGCGTAGTAGATCGGGTGAAAGTGCTTGTCTTTCCTTTGTCCCAGAATGGCCCCTATAGCGAAATCGCTCGCGTCGCACATAATTTCAAACGGCAGACTCCAGTCAGGTGCGACTAAAATAGGGGCCTCAACAAGTTTTTGCTTGAGAAGGTCAAAAGCCTTCAAGCAATCATCTCCAAAGATAAACAGAGCATCCTTTTCCAATAGACGGGTCATGGGCCTGGCGATTTTTGAAAAATCCCTGATGAATCGCCTGTAGAACCCAGCATGACCGAGGAAGCTCCGTATCGCTCTCACAGAGGTGGGAGGTGGAAGTCGTGAAATGATGTAGACCCTTTCGCTAGGTCGACCTCCATCCCTACTTGCGAAATCTTATGTCCCAGAACTATGCCCTCTCACCATGAAGTGGCATTTTTCCCAGTTCAGGACAAGATTCGTTTATTCGCACCTCTTTAACATTTTCTTCAAATTTTCCAAACACTGATCGAAGGAATCTCCAAATACTGAAAAGTTATCCATGAATACTTCCATAGAATCCTCGATCATGTCATGGAAAATCGCAACCATGCATCGCTGGAAGGTAGTCGGTGCATTACACAACCCAAAAGGCATACGCCGGTAGGCGAATGTGCCAAAGGGGCATGTAAAGGTAGTCTTCTCCTGATCCTTAGGAGCAATAGGAATCTGAAATTAGCCGGAAAACCCATCCAGAAAACAATAATAAGACTTCCCCAACAGACGTTCCAACATTTGGTCGATGAATGGAAGCGGGAAGTGGTCCTTGCGGGTGGCATCACTGAGTTTGCGATAATCGATGCAAACACCCCATCCTATGACCGTCCGGGATGGAATAAGCTCATTCCTATCATTTGTGACTACAGTCATGCCTCCCTTTTTGGGCACTACCAGAACAGGGCTAACCCAGACTGAGTCGAATATGGGGTAGATCAAACCTGCATCCAGCAACTTTATCACCTCCTTTTTGACAACTTCTTGCATGTTTGGGTTCAATCGTCTCTGTGGCTGCGCACATGTCTTGTAATGGTCCTCCATGAGAATTTTATGAGTACAGAAGGAGGGGTTGATTCCTTTAATATCCATTATCTTCCAAGCGATTGCTTTCTTATGAAGTCGTAAGACACTGAGAAGTCTGCTCTTTTACTCGTCTGACAAAGATGATGAAATAATAACCGGCTGACGGCGCTCCTCGTCTAGAAACGCATACTCCAAATGGGGCGGAAGCTCCTTAAGCTCTAAGGATGAGGGATCTTCAACTGACGGCTTTGACTTTTCTTCATCCTCACGGTCAATCTCTGTAAATCGATCTGGACTCTGGGAACCATCATCACCAATCTGATAGACTGGTTGCTCGAAATCGTGGCCCTCCTGCGTAATGCCATCTAGGTCCCCACACAACATATGTGTGTCCGAATCAATTTCCTCAATCGTGCCCTGGAAGTGTGTGCTCACATAAGTGTCAACAATGTCAACATAGTAGAGCGCATCATCCTGACTCTGTGGGTGCTGCATTGACCGCTTGATGTCAAAGGTCACATGCTTATCATTCACTCGGAGTGTAATCTGGCCCACAGCTACAACTACAATGGTCCGGGCGGTATTCAAGAATGGACGTCTGAGTATCAAGGGCACCCTGGAATCCTCATCCATATCCAGGACAACAAAGTCCACGGGAAACACAAACTTGTCAATCTTAACAAGCATATTCTCAACAAACCCGCGTGGATACTTGATAGAACGATCAGCTAGTCGAATGCTCGTCCTTGTAGGTGACGGCTCACCTAGATCCAGCTTGGTAAAAACCTTATAAGGCATAAGGTTAATGCTTGCTCCCAAATCAGCCAACGCATGACTAACAGACATGTTTCCAATAAGGCAATGAAGTGTGAAGCTGCTTGGATCTCCCATCTTCGTAGGCAGACGGTTTTGAAGAATAGCAGAGAAACTCTCATTCATCACCACACACGACATATCCTCGAGTTTCTGCTTATTCGAGAGGATATCCTTTAAAAACTTCGCGTACTTAGGAATTTGGGCCAAGGCTTCAACAAATGGTATGTTTATGTGTAACTGTTTAAACATCTCAAGAAACTTACCATACAGTTCTTCATTCTTCTGTTTCTTCTGCCTGCCTGGGTACGGAACTGGAGGAGTGTAATCTTTGACTGGCTTCTGGAACTGTGCTGTACTTGCTGGGACTCGCCTAGCGTGCACCTCGTCCGAAGTATCAGTCGGGACCGCCTCAGTGATCAGTGGTGAGTCCGATGTGTCGGGTCCGTTGGTTTTACCACTCCTCGTCATCATGGCATTCACATGCCCTCGCGGATTTGGCTCAGTATTGCCTGGAAGACCACCTGGGGGTCTCTCCGACATCATTTTAGCCAACGGACCAACCTGATTCTCGATGTTCTGAATCGAGGCCTTCTGACTACGTATCTCTCCCTCATGAGCTAAGAAATGATCCTCGCTTTGTTGATACCGCTTCTCAGCTAGCTGATTTTCACTAGTGGAGCTGCTCATAAGTTGAGCCATCATCTCTTCCAGCTTGGAATTCGCTTGAGGGGCTTGTTGCTGGGAACTACTCCCGGTGCCCTGATTTTGATAGGAGTAAGGACGTGGCTGGTAGGATTGATTGTAAGGCTGGTATTGCTGACCATGAGCTTGCGGCGGTGCTGGAGCCCGCTGAGCAAATCCTAATGGGTTTTGATTACCCACATTCGCTCTCCACCCAAAATTCGGGTGATTCCTCCATCCCGGGTTGTATGTATTGCTGTAGGGATTATTCTGTGGCCTCACTTGATTGCTGACAAAGTCTACTTCCTCATGGCCCTCATACATCCCTCCCTGAAAACATGCACCCGGCTCGTGCGATACTCCGCACTGCTCACATCCAGAACTAGCCTGTGCAGCTATCTGGGACCTATCAAACTTTGCCGAAAGCACCGAGATCTGCGCAGTGATGGCCGTGTAGTCGTCCACAGCATGAACTCCTGGGCGAGACGATGTCCGGATCCCCTCTCCATCTCGACGTGAGCTCGACTTTAACGCAACTTTTTCGATGATAGCATAAGCTTTATTTGGCGTCTTCGTCCCGAGATCGCCTCCTACATGTACATCTAATCTCTCCTCGTGTCATAATTGAGCCCTTGGTAAAACATCAAAACTAACTGTCTCTTGGAGAAACCATGGTGCGTAACATCAAGTAATAAATACTTAAATCGCTCCCAGGCCACGTGTAATGACTCTCCTTCGTCCTGACGAAAAGTCACAATTCGGTTCCTTAACTTGGTTGTTTTCTCAGGCGGGAAGTATTTCTGCATAAATAATTCTGCCAGCTCATCCTAGGTCCTGATGGACCCTGTAGGAAGTGACATAAGCCAAGCTCTAGCTTTGTCACGTAGCGAAAACGGAAACAACCATAACAGAATAGCGTCATCCGAATTTTGAAAGTTGAACATACTTCAAGAAAAGCAGCAATATGTCAGTCGGGATCCTCATGCTCACGTCCATCAAACTGCACTGAATTCTGCACCATATTTATAATACTAGATTTAATTTCAAAAGTAGGTGCTACTACCGTAGGTCGGGCAATGCTTGGTTCCAGGCCTGCACCTCCGGGCTGATTTGACTCGTTCAGTGGTAATTCGTCGTCCGCCATGATTATGTTTCCTGCGTCCCTGAGCCCTCGGGTTCAGCGGGTACCACCTGCTCGTCCGCAGCTGCTGCGAGTTACAACGCAATCGCGCGGGATCTCTCACGAAGACGTCTCCTCAGATCACGCTCGGGTTCGTCTGAAGGCTCAACAGCGTCGGGAGCGGGGGTTGAGGACATCAACCTGCAAACGAAAAATTGACACACGTGAGTATTATATTATTATAATAAATCTTTTTTTTTTGCTGTTATAAAACGGATTTTCTGTTTAAAGGGGCTGAAAATTTTGTAAAAATCCAAAAATAAGCCCGAAATTTTATAAAAATCAAAACAAATGAAAATAATCAAACCGGTTAGTATAAAAATAACTTTTCGGTGCCGAAAACTCAAATAATTAGTTCGAATTCGAACAAATAAATGAAATAAAAATTTTACAAGTGTTTAAACAAGCTTGAAAACTACTAAATTAAATAAAAAACAAGAAATATTAAAAACAAATAAACAAATAAATAGTCAAGAAAATATTTATGAATATTCACAAGTATGTACACCGATAATATGTTGACTCGTGTCGTTGTAGTATAGTGGTAAGTATTCCCGCCTGTCACGCGGGTGACCCGGGTTCGATCCTCGGCAACGGCGCCAAAAACTTGACGTGTGTGCGTATATACATGTTTTTAAAGTGAATTTTACACACGATTCGGTTTTAAATTTATAAAAATGATTTGTACTTCAACATTAAAACACACACGAAAGGGCAAGTGTACCCCGTCATATATGTAGTAAAGTATCAGTAAGAACCAAGTGTCGATCCAAGGATGTGGGCGGAGGTATAATACTAAACCTTTGTCATTAAATTACCGGTAGAAAGATAAGTGGGTGATTTTCTAAAAACTAAAATAAGACTAAACAAATATTTTTATAACTTAATAAATTCCAAAATATAAAAATAGATAAATAGCCTTGCTTTATGAACAACCGGAGCATGTTAACTAAGTCGGTTTTTGCCACTTAAAACACTTGATCAATTTTCCATTTTTCAAAGACAATTAGTATCCCTTTCGAGAATCCTAACATGACAACTCTTTGGAAAGTTAAAACGATAAACACACTTTAACCACCTAAAATTGTTCTTTAACGCCCAATTGACATATGTCTATGAAAATCCCTTAAAGATAAGTTAGTCATCCGTTAGTAGTTTTCTAACTTCATTTAATCAAGGAAAGTGACATCGATAAACACAATGCAACCACCGAGACAAGCATAAACTAGATTAAATCACAACCAAGTTCATTTTACAAATCTTGAACATAAATTCACCTAGAAAGCAATTTTGGGCTAAACTACTAACCAAGTTAACAACTTATGTCAAGAATTCATAACAACACCATTTAACCCGTTAAGGTCCTTCCGTGAGGGAAAGCCTTCTTGATTAACATTAATTACCCCTTATTAAACCACTAACCATTTCTAGTATCATGGTGTAAACATGTTAAACAAGTTAAACAAGTTCAAAGTCTACTAATACATGATTAATTAAGCTTCTTTTTGCAAATATCTCAACTAACCACATACTAATCATCCAAGATAATTAACTATAATAAAAAATTCAACATCAATAAACAAGGTTGCAAACTAATCATCAAGGATAAATATAGAAAATGCTTCAAATGTCATTACAAACATAATTAACATACTAATGGTTGTTATTAAGCAAGGATTACTAGTGTTTTTGCCCTTAGGCTTACAATAATACATAATCATAATCCAAAATGCTTGAATTATAACAAAACAATGGAAATATTCAAGAATCAAACCATAAACAAGCACTAGATTGAGAATCCGGATGATAACGGAGCATATTCGGCACAAAGATGGCTTGATTCCGGGTAAAAGCTAAGCCTCCGGAGCCTGATGATTCGCCGGAAAAGCTCACAAAAGTCCAGAGTTGCTAACTGATTGCTCCCTTCTGTTTTTTATAACTTTTTCAGATCGCACAGTCGTGCGATTAAAGTGCATGGTCGTGCACTTTAAGGCATTGTTCACCATACCTTGTGACATCAGTGAATCTTGGACCGGTCTTCAGATCTGCACGGGCGTGCCACATATTGCACGGTCGTGCATTACTGAGATGTGGCCGGCACGAGCAACTTCTCTGGCTGTAAGGACTCTAAAAAATATTCCTATTTGACTCGTAAGTAAAAAACCTGAACCCCTGAAACCATACCACGCATTAAAAAAAATCAAGAAAATCAAGATTTATGGTTCTCAGGCGGGCCGCGTAAGAGTAAGCAGAGTCTTACGCGGGCCACGTCAATGTATGGTTGACCGGATAAACATTCCCGAGCCACGTGTTGACCAGCTGGCAAGTCTACTCGTGACCAATCAAACCTACGCCTAGACTAGGTGGTTACGCGGGCCGCGTAAGGTATGGCCGAAGGTTCACGCGGGCCGCGTGAGCCCTAAATTTCACCTATAAATAGATCGTGCTACGAGCAGTCCTCTGATGTCGAAATCTCAATTCAAAAACGAAGTCCCACTGCTGTAATTCAAAAATTACTTTCAATATAGCGAGGTGCTGCTACGATACCGGGTATTAACTCGATCGCTGCTACGATTCAATGTCCGATCGATTGAAACTATCCAATGGATGTTTAAGTGTTGCCCACATTAGGGTTATGCTTTGTCATTCGTCGTGAACTCGATGGATGTTTAAGTATCGCACTTTGTCATTCATTGTGAGGGTTTAATCTCGTGAGTTATCGTAAATGATGTATTAGTTACTAACCTAGTTCGTGTGCATTGTTATTTAAATTAGGTTAACAAGCCAATCAGTAGGCTAAACTCTGCCCGTGTAAATCTGCAATGTGAGTCATTCTATTTTTATCAAATTACTTTACAAAACCCTATTTGTTTTCAAAAGTTATAACTACAGGGATTAAGTCTTTGTAGTCTCCAATTTACAGCCGGTACGTGGGGTTTTGTATACAATACTTGATAACCGTCACCATTGGACAACGGGTTAGCCAAGGGGTGATATGACCATAATCACAGACACCATTGGACAACGAGATAGCCAATAGGTGGTCGAGTGATAAATACCGTGGGTAGATGGTTGATATGTATAAACATTGTAATCGCTCTTAATACTGTAAATTATAACAACACGTCGTTTTAGTAAAAAGAATGATTCACCAGTATTTCCCCGCTGACAAAACCTTTTTCAAACATATTTCAGGTGATCTGTTGTGATCCAGGAAAAGTGTTGCGAAGCACTACAAGCTTAAGGAAGTGGCTCAATATAAATAAAGAAACATGTTATGTAAAATAAAGATTTTCCAGTGAAATCACCATATTGTAAATTATCGGGGTTTTATTCTGAATTATGAAATAAAATAATCGGGAAAATTTCAGTTTTAAAGGATCCTGCTAAAATATTCCGCTGTCAACTCAATTAAATAAATACCATGGGATTTTTTGTCTCGCGACACCTGGACCAGGTCAAACCGGGCCGGGGGCCGTGACAGAAAAAGGTGGTATCAGAGCCACTGATTTAAGACAATTAAGTATTTAGAAAATACTTAATTTTACTGATTGACATTTTGTGATTACGTGTTTTATTATTTAAATATTTGTTTACAGTATGGGTAAGCAAAGACTTTCAGATATCTACCATAAATTAGATATTTCACCGACAGAAAAAGGAACTTCATCCTCAAAATGCCCAAATAATGAGGAAGGAATATTTGTTCGAAGGGCACAATATGAGGAACCGCTTTCTCCTAATAAAAGAAGTTTGATTATTAGGAAAAGTCAGGAGAAAATAAAGAAATCCCAACCAAAAGAAGTGAGGGTTAATCAAGAAACCCAGAAAATAGACAGTAACCCACCATGGGAAGACAAGTTAGAGGAAAAAAATGGGCAAATCTCTATACGCTGGCCACAATGGCAGTAAATGCAAAATTTTAAATACTCTAACTTAGTTCTAGCACCCATATCACCTACAAGTCAGAAACTTTACCCAGTAAATAAATAAGTTTACAATAAACCCTAGTATGTTTTAATTTTATCCTTTGTATTAAAATAGTCACATGGTATGCAATAATACTTGAAGGTTATCTGTGAAATTTTGTTATAAAATTTTAACTTAGTATTTTTGCATATATGCTAAACAGCATGAATGAGTTATCTGAAGCCCTTCAGAATCTCAATCTCCATCCAGTAAAAGTAGAAGTTTCCAAAGACTTTACTGGTTACATACCCGATGTGGAAGAACCTATGGAATTCCACGTTCCACCTCTGGAGAAACCAAAACCTAAGAAAATGAGAAGATTTGTAGGATGGAGGAGTGTACGCAGAAGGAAACCAGCAACTAGAAAGGTTCCCAAAATAGAGAATCCCATAGATAAAGGAAAATGAATTGCAATCGGGGAAGATTCCAGGCAAGTAGAAATGGAAATTGGGGAAAGTTCTAAGCAAGTCGAGGAATTGCCATTACAGGAAGAATTAGATCGCATACTAGCAAGTTGTGATATCATTAATCCTATAAACAACAACCTCTACCCTTATCCTGCTGAAACCCAACTTCCAATAAACTTAGAACCAGCCATTCCAGATCATCTGATCCACACCCAACCTCTAGGAGAAATGGACGAGTGGTGGACCAATGATTGGCAGTTTCAAAACCTCCTAAATAATCCTTATACCTTTTTCTCTCAGTTCGACCCGGAACCTATACCAAACCCACCAATGAGCAATGAAAATTTAGCTGAACTTCGCCATTTTGGCGAGGAGCTGATAGGTACAGGAAACAGGATTCGGGAGGTGGGAGAGCAAATCTCCTGGAAGTACGACGAGAGGGAGCGTCGTTTCTGAATTATCAGCAGAAGGGATGATGTGAGAACGTAGCTGTGATTGTATAATAATAATAATAATAATAAAAATATAATCTTGTAAGATAAAAATAAAACTTTGTAAAATAACAGTGTGTACGGATGCATAATATGATATATAAAAAGGGGAAATCAAGGAATCGATAATTTTGGATATATATGTGTGTTGTGAAATTTGTATGATTGTTTTGTATATAATTGCTATTTACTCGATACTAATAAATTATATATATATATATTAATTATCAGATGGAAAACGCTAATAATGAACCAGTTAACGAGGTTAACCAATTTGAGCAACACCAGGAAGATCAATTTATGACTAAGCAAGATATAGAAAATATCGTTGCTCAAGGAATAGCCAATGTTATACCAGCAATCCTTGCTGCTGCCCAGAAACCTGCTGAACCTCAACAAATCATTCCTAGTAAACGTACCCAAGAAGATAACTTCAGTAATAGTGTAAACGGAGGCGGTAACCATACTAATCACAATAATGATCCACGGCAGGCCCCACCACCTAAGAAATTGAAAGCTGCAACGCCTGGTTGCACTTATAAAGAATTTCTTGCTTGTAAACCAGCTGAATTTGCAGGCAATGAAGGGGCAACTGCAGCACTGCGTTGGTTGGAGAAAACCGAAGCAGTAATTATGATAAGTAAATGTACTGAAGAAGACAAGGTTATGTACGCGTCAAATCTTTTCAAAGAAGGGGCGTTAGAATGGTGGAATACGGTACTTCAAGCCAAAGGAAGAAATATGGCCTATGCCATGAGTTGGGAAGAATTTAAGCAGTTAATAGAAAGAAAATTATGTCCCGAATACGAAAAAGAACAAATGGCAAATAAATTCCTGAACCATCGAATGATGGGTGTAGACTGTCGAGGATATACTTCGACATTCTTCGAATATGCTCGAGTGGTACCAACACTGGCTTCGCCAGAACCGGTGCTCATTTCTCGCTATATTTGGGGATTGATTAGCGAAATCCGTAATATCGTTAAAGCTGCGAGACCCCGCACTATTGACGATGCAGTAGAATTAGCTAACACCCTAACTGACGAGCTGATACGCACAAGAGATGAAAACCGGAAGAAGGAATTAGCTCAGAAAATTACCCAAGGGTTTCATGTGGGTAATAATAACAACTTCAAGAAAAGAGGAACGGGGCAATCCTCAACTCCGCCGTTCTGCAGGAATTGCAGAAAGAAACATTTTGGAAAATGCAATGTAACCTGCAACTTTTGCAAAGTTGTAGGACATCGTGAAGAAGACTGCAGAAAGAAAACAAGAATCTGTTATAACTGTGGAGAAGCTGGACATTTCAAACCAGAATGCCCTAAATTGGTCAAACCATCAGACAATAAAGCCAAACCGATCGACGGAACTACCAAGAAGAATGTTCGAGCATTCCAATTAACTACTCAGGAAGCAGAACTCATTCCAGATGTGATAGCTGGTACGTTCCTAGTTCACAACGTTTACGCAAAAGTATTATTTGACTCTGGTGCAAACCAAAGTTTTATTAATACTTTATTCTGCCAAGCTCTTAATTTACCCTTAACCAACCTTAGGCAGATTTTTACAGTCGAAACGGCAAATGGGAATTCTGTTAAAATAGATAAGGTTTTGCAAGAAGGAAATATAGAACTTTCAGGTCATAAATTTTCTGCAAAACTGTTACCTATGAATTTAGCAGGATTCGATGTGGTGTTAGGAATGGATTGGTTAGTAGCCAACCATGCTCGAATCCTTTGTGATAAGAATTCTATAGAGATTCGTGCACCTATCGGAGAAGTGATCATAATTACAGGGGATAAGCCGCAAAAACCCATGAAGTTCATTTCAGTAATGAAAGTTGCTAGTTATGAACGAAAGCAAGGAGTAGTGTATATGATTTCAGTAATCATTAACACTAAAGGTAAGGAACTTAAGGACATTCCTGTAGTATCAGAATACCCAGATGTATTCCCAGAAGAGTTACCAGGATTACCACCAGATAGGGAGGTAGAATTTAGAATTCATCTAATTCCCGGAACCACACCGATAGCCAAGGCACCTTATCGGTTAGCACCCACAGAAATGATAGAACTAAAGAAACAATTAGGTGAATTGTTAAGTAAAGGATTTATACAACCTAGTTCATCCCCGTGGGGAGCACCAGTGTTGTTTGTGAAAAAGAAAGATGGGTCAATGAGAATGTGTATTGATTATAGAGAACTGAATAAAGTTACAATTAAGAATCGATACCCATTACCTAGGATTGATGATCTTTTTGATCAACTTCAGGGAGCTAGATATTTTTCTAAGATCGATTTACGCTCTGGATATCATCAATTGAAGGTACAAGAAGAAGACATACCTAAAACTGCTTTCAGAACTAGGTATGGTCATTACGAATTTACAGTCATGCCCTTCGGATTAACGAATGCACCTGCAGCATTCATGGACATGATGAATAGAATCTGTAAACCATATTTGGATAAATTTGTAATTGTCTTCATCGACGATATACTTATTTATTCCAAAAGTCAGGATGAACACTGTCAGCACCTGCATGCACTCTTAACATTGTTAAGAAAAGAAAAGCTTTATGCCAAGTTCTCGAAGTGTGAATTTTGGCTACAAGAAGTGAAATTTTTAGGACACATGGTGAATCATGAAGGTATTCACGTAGATCCTACTAAGATAGAAGCGATCACCAAATGGAAGGTTCCACAAACAACTATGGAAATTAGAAGCTTTTTAGGATTAGCTGGATACTATAGGCGCTTTATTAAGGATTTTTCCAAGATAGCTGTACCATTAACTAAGCTAACCTGTAAAGCAGTTAAGTTTGAATGGGGACCTAAGCAAGAAGAAGCCTTTAGGATTTTAAAACGAAAGTTAACAAATGCTCCAATTCTAGCCTTACCAAAAGGAACAGAAGATTTTGAGGTGTACTGTGATGCCTCTAAGCTAGGATTAGGATGTGTGCTAATGCAATGCAAGAAGGTAATTGCATATGCATCAAGGCAATTGAAAAAGCACGAAGAAAACTATGCAACACATGATTTAGAGTTAGGAGCCATAATTTTTGCCCTTAAGATTTGGAGACATTATCTGTATGGAAGTAAGTTTACTGTTTATACGGATCATAAAAGTTTAAGGTATATATTTGGGCAAAAAGAATTGAACATGAGGCAAAGGAGATGGATGGAGATTTTAAGTGACTACGACTGTGATATTCAATATCACGAAGGAAAGGCAAACGTAGTTGCAGATGCCTTAAGTCGTAAGTATCATGAGAAACAACGACGGGTTCGTGCTCTTAGATTAAATCTATAATTAGATTTAATGGAACAATTGAAGAATGTCCAAGAAATAGCAATCAAATATGATGCTGAAGGGATGAAAGGACAAGTAAAAGAATTAGAACAAGGAAATGATGGAATTTGGAGATTCCACCAGGAAAGGATATGGGTACCTAAACAAGGAGAATTAAGAGATAAAATTTTAGAAGAAGCTCATAAATCTAGGTATACCATGCATCCAGGAAACAATAAAATGTACCAAGATTTAAGGAATAATTTCTGGTGGATAGGAATGAAAAAGGACATAGCTAGATATGTTTCTAAGTGTCTAACTTGTTCACAAGTTAAGGCAGAACACCAGAAACCTTCAGGTCTACTACAACAATTAGAAATGCCAATATGGAAATGGGAACTCATAACAATGGACTTTATTACTAAGTTACCCAAAACCAGAAAAGGTAATAATGCGATTTGGGTAATTGTAGATCGATTAACCAAGTCAGCTCATTTTCTACCCATGAAGGAAACCTTTAGCATGGAAAGGTTAGCCAAGTTGTATGTAGATGAAGTCGTATCCTTACATGGAGTACCACTCTCCATTGTATCGGATAGGGATAGTCGTTTCACTTCCCATTTCTGGACTAGTTTCCAGGAAGCAATGGGAACCCGACTAAATTTAAGTACGGCATATCATCCTCAAATAGACGGACAAAGTGAAAGGACGATACAAACCCTAGAGGAGATGCTCCGAGCATGTGTAATAGATTTCGGTGGAAACTAAGACGATCACCTACCTTTGATTGAATTCTCCTATAACAATAGTTATCATGCAAGTATTGAAGCTGCCCCATTCGAAGCACTGTATGGACGAAAGTGCAGAACTCCGGTTTGTTAGGCAGAAATAGGAGAAAGTCAGTTATCAGGTCCTGAAATAGTGCAAGAAACTACCGACAAGATTACTCAAATAAAGGAAAGATTGAAAACGGCTCGAGATCGTCAGAAAAGTTATGCCGACAATCGGCGCAAACCACTAGAGTTCCAAGCTGGAGACAAGGTACTCTTGAAAGTCTCTCCTTGGAAAGGAGTAGTTCGATTTGCTAAGAAAGAAAAGCTAAGTCCAAGATACGTGGGACCATTTTTAGTGATCCAACGTATAGGACCAGTTGCTTATCGTTTACAACTACAAGAAGAACTAGCTGGAGTACATGATGTATTTCATGTATCCAACCTCAAGAAGTGTTTATCGGACAAATCACTGGTGTTACCTCTTCGGGACATAGAGGTAAATGAAAAGTTAAAATTCATAGAGAAACCGCTTCAAATAGAAGACAAAAAGATCAAGTTTCTCAAGCATAAGCGATTGGTATTAGTCAAAGTCAAGTGGGATTCGAAACGAGGACCCGAATACACTTGGGAGCTGGAATCAGAAATGAACTTATTTCAATAAATCTCGAGGACGAGATTTTAAATAAGGTGGGGAGGATGTAAGGACTCTCAAAAATATTCCTATTTGACTCGTAAGTAAAAAACCTGAACCCCTGAAACCATACCACGCATTAAAAAAAATCAAGAAAATCAAGATTTATGGTTCTCAGGCGGGCCGCGTAAGAGTAAGCAGAGTCTTACGCGGGCCGCGTCAATGTATGGTTGACCGGATAAACATTCCCGAGCCACGTGTTGACCAGCTGGCAAGTCTACTCGTGACCAATCAAACCTACGCCTAGACTAGGTGGTTACGCGGGCCGCGTAAGGTATGGCCGAAGGTTCACGCGGGCTGCGTGAGCCCTAAATTTCACCTATAAATAGATCGTGCTACGAGCAGTCCTCTGATGTCGAAATCTCAATTCAAAAACGAAGTCCCACTGCTGTAATTCGAAATTTACTTTCAATATAGCGAGGTGCTGCTACGATACCGGGTATTAACTCGATCGCTGCTACGATTCAATGTCCGACCGATTGAAACTATCCAATGGATGTTTAAGTGCTGCCCACATTAGGGTTATGCTTTGTCATTCGTCGTGAACTCGATGGATGTTTAAGTATCGCACTTTATCATTCATTGTGAGGGTTTAATCTCGTGAGTTATCGTAAATGTTGTATTAGCTACTAACCTAGTTCGTGTGCATTGTTATTTAAATTAGGTTAACAAGCCAATCAGTAGGCTAAACTCTGCCCGTGTAAATCTGCAATGTGAGTCATTCTATTTTTATCAAATTACTTTACAAAACCCTATTTGTTTTCAAAAGTTATAATTACAGGGATTAAGACTTTGTAGTCTCCAATTTACAGTCGGTATGTGGGGTTTTGTATACAATACTTGATAACCGTCACCATTGGACAACGGGTTAGCCAAGGGGTGATATGACCATAATCACAGACACCATTGGACAACGAGATAGCCAATAGGTGGTCGAGTGATAAATACCGTGGGTAGATGGTTGATATGTATAAACATTGTAATCGCTCTTAATACTGTAAATTATAACAACACGTCGTTTTAGTAAAAAGAATGATTCACCAGTATTTCCCCGCTGACAAAACATTTTTCAAACATGTTTCAGGTGATCTGTTGTGATCCAGGAAAAGTGCTGCGAAGCACTACAAGCTTAAGGAAGTGGCTCAATATAAATAAATAAACATGTTTTGTAAAATAAAGATTTTCCAGTGAAATCACCATATTGTAAATTATCGGGGTTTTATTCTGAATTATGAAATAAAATAATCAGGCAAATTTCAGTTTTAAAGGATCCTGCTAAAATATTCCGCTGTCAACTCAATTAAATAAATACCACCGGATTTTCTGTCCCGCGACACCTGGACCGGGTCAAACCGGGCCGGGGGCCGTGACACTGGCAGAGCATGTCCGGGCTGGCTTGTCATTGAATCTGCACGGGAGTGCCACATATCGCACGGCCGTGCATTCCCGAGATTACTTGCACGCTTGATCGCACTGGCAGTGCACTGCCGAGCTGAGCCTGATTGTCGGATCTGCACGGGAGTGCGGATCATCGCACGGCCGTGCGAGAGCTGACAGACAGTTTTTTCCACAGAATCTTCGTATCTCAGCCGTTTCGCTTGGAAAATCCTCATTTTCTTCATCTTCTTATTTGGCACGCTGTTTTAGCCCTGTAAACAAAAATACGCCCGATTAAGTATCTGATTCTCGGTTTTACGGCCAAAAACGCGTAAAAAGGGGGTAAAATGGGGGAATAAAACATATGTATTTTGGTGAATATCACCGCCACCACCACCTCTACACACACATAATCCATATACATAGATATATATATATATAGGGTAAGGTTATTGTAAAAAGGACCAAAAGTGTGAGAAAGGTAAGAAAAAATCTCAGCCATTAGATCTAAATTAATTGAAAAGGGTAAACAAGTAATTTTATCATTAATTCAATTAATTAAAAACTTCCCATAACCGCCACCTTAATTATAGGAAGTATATAACACCATTCAGCAAGTATATAACACCATTCAGCAAGTATATAACACCATTCAGCAAGTATATAACACCATTCAGTAAGTATATAACACCATTCAGCAAGTATATAACACCATTCAGTAAGTATATAAACCATTCAGCAAGTATATAACACCATTCATTGACTAAACATCTGATCGAAACATATTTTTTTCTCTATATAAGTATTGCAATATGGTACTCATATTAAAGATAAAAAAACGCTCGTTATTATGGTGTAGTTTTTTTTAAGTTACGTACAAAAAGTTATTGACGTTTAAAAAAGACAGGGGGAAGTTACATGTGCATTACCTAATTTCTAGTGGGTTTAAAAGACTATATTGCCCCTAGATATTTCAAATCAGTCCAAATTAATGAAAATATTTTACAATTTGGTCCCTATTGATCTCAACCATTAGATCAAAAGATCTAATGGCTGAGATTCTTTCTTACCCTTCTCACACTTTAGGCTTTTTTTACAGGATCCTCTACCTATATATATATATATATATATATAAGTTAATTACATGTATAAGCATGTTTTAACTGATAACCATGTATTTTATCTCGCGTTTTATATATTATTTTTATCGTTCTATAAAAATTAACTCGCCATAATATTGTTGAATAATATATTATTTGCCTTGACTGACATTGTCGTTTAAATTTTGTAAGATACACTCGGTATTGCACAGCACGCGATTAAAATCACAAAACAGTGTTTTTAAGCGTTTTACTTAAAATTTCCTCACAGATATGATTAAAATAGCATTTTAATCATAACATAATATTTTTATGATTTTACATTAAATGGGCGGTTACCGACGTTCGTTTCGCATTTTGTTCGTTACGTGATAAACTTATATCTTATTTTTGCCAACATAATTATCTATAATAACAAATCATGAAGAGGCTTATAAACAGTGATTTTTTTCCCTTTTGTCTTTTATGGTTTTTTAAATTTAGTGGTTTTTTTTTCTTTTATCTTTTATAGTTTTTACTTTAGTGGTTTCTTTGTTCATTTTATTAAAATCGTTAAAACTGCTATTGATATTCGCTTTTATTGATATTTGTTTTTAGGGTTTTTAATGAGTATCACCTATAAAGACCAAAGTCACATTGCATAGTACGGGGAAAACTTATTCTTTTATTTTTTTAATTTGAGCAAATTACAAGTTTTTTTCCTTTATGTTTACACCAAATAGCAGGCGGTGTCCTTTGTCTTTAAAATTGATGGATTGTATACTTAATGTTTCAAAATCTTGCACAGTATATCATTTGAGCCTAACCCAGTTTATTTTTTTGTTAAATCTGGTCATGTGCCATGCACATGAGAGCACTCTTGTCATTTAACCGTTCCAAGGGTTATTATGTAAATAATATATAGATAGGGACTGTTTTATAAAAATAAAAAAGATTTTTATCTTTTTCTTCTACTATCTCTCTCTCACTCTAACTTTCTCCCCATCTTTCTTCTTCTCTCTCTCTAACTTCATCGCACCACACCTACCCACCCACCACCACCACCACACCTGGATGGGCCAATCCTCTTCCACCCACGCGCCACCGCGGTCAACCCACCGCCACCATCGCTCCACCAGCGTCTCCTCCTCCTTCTCCACCCGATCAGACATCTTCTCTTTCATCCACTCCAAACCCAACAACACTATCGAAACTCCAATTATCATTATAGATCATATCATTCCCACCACAATAGACTACACATCTGAAATTCCGAACAAATGTTTAGCTTTAATCTTCCAATTCCTCATCTCCACCGCCTCGGTGGTTTTTTTTCTTTTCTTTTATCTTTTATAGTTTTTACTTTAGTGGTTTCTTTGTTCATTTTATTAAAATCGTTAAAACTGGTATTGATATTCGCTTTTATTGATATTTGTTTTTAGGGTTTTTAATGAGTATCACCTATAACGACCAAAGTCACATTGCATAGTACGGGGAAAACTTATTCTTTTATTTTTTTAATTTGAGCAAATTACAAGTTTTTTTCCTTTATGTTTACACCAAATAGCAGGCGGTGTCCTTTGCCTTTAAAATTGATGGATTTTATACTTAATGTTTCAAAATCTTGCACAGTATATCATTTGAGCCTAACCCAGTTTATTTTTTTGTTAAATCTGGTCATGTGCCATGCACATGAGAGCACTCTTGTCATTTAACCGTTCCAAGGGTTATTATGTAAATAATATATAGATAGAGACTGTTTTATAAAAATAAAAAAGATTTTTATCTTTTTCTTCTACTATCTCTCTCTCACTCTAACTTTCTCCCCCTCTTTCTTCTTCTTTTCTCTCTAACTTCATCGCACCACACCCACCCACCCACCACCACCACCACACCTGGATGGGCCAATCCTCTTCCACCCACGCGCCACCGCGGTCAACCCACCGCCACCATCGCTCCACCAGCGTCTCCTCCTCCTTCTCCACCCGATCAGACATCTTCTCTTTCATCCACTCCAAACCCAACAACACTATCGAAACTCCAATTATCATTTTAGATCATATCATTCCCACCACAATAGACTACACATCTGAAATTCCGGACGAATGTTTAGCTTTAATCTTCCAATTCCTCACCTCCACCGCCTGGCCCTCAACGCTCAAGCAGACGTTCTACCACTCATTCCATCTATTTTCTCCTGATTCGACTCCGTTACGAAGCTTGCTCTCCGCTGCGACCGTAGATCCGTATCTATAGCGGATGAAGGATTGCTTCTGATATCCCAACGGTGCCCTAACCTCACGCGCCTTAAGCTACACAGCGGCAGTGGGAGGTGTAAGGTGGTCGATTGGATTAGTGCAATGGTGATGATGGGTAGCGGTGGTGGGAGGTGTACGGTGGTGGGTGGGTGCGATGGTGATGATTGGTGGCGGTGGTGGGATGTGTACGGTGGTGGATCCTGGATGGTGAAGGTGGGTTTGCGGTGGTGGAGGTGGGGTTAGGGGTGTTGCTGGTGGTGGTGGTCGGAGTGGTGGATTCTGGATGGTGAAGGTGGGTTAGGTGGTGGTGGGAGGTGGTGTTAGGGGTGTTGCAGGTGGATTGATGTTGAAGATAGGTAGAGTTATAAATTATTTTGTTTTCTTTTTTAAAATGATATTAAATAAATGGGGTAAAAAGACTAAAATATCCCTGGGTGTCCAGATTTAATAAATAAAATTAACCGGGTTAGGCTCAAAGGACATAACGTGCAAGATTTTGAAACATTAAGTACAAAACCGGTCAATTTCAAAGGCAAAAGACACTGCATGCAATTTGGTGTAAACATAAAGGACAAAACTTGTAACATACTCTTTTAATTTGTATTATCGGAACTGATATCAATATTCGCTTTTATACTTTTCCGATGAGTCGAGCCGATAACGATTAAAGTCAAGTCGTGTAACAACAAGGAAAACTGATCATACTCCCGTCGCATATCGCGAGGGAAAAATCCGGTATTGATATTCGCTTTTATGGTTCCCGATGAGTCAAGCCAATAACGACTAAAGTCATGTCACGTAGCATGGGAAAAACAATCAAACTCCCGTCCCGTAACGCGGGGGTAAAAATCTTTCTTTTCTTTTAATTGGTATTATCTGAACCGGTATCGATATTCAATTTTATCGATCTTTGATTTTATGGTTTCCGATGAGTCAAGCTGATAACGACCAAAGTCGCGCTACATACCACAAGAAAAAAAAATGATCAAACTCCCGCTGCATAGCGCGGTGGAGTCCTTCTAGTTTTAAATAAAGTTTGGACTTGCCAACACTTCAAATACCATTAATTAACATCAAATCAAATTAAATAATGTCTTTATTAATTGATAACACATGTTACACTAGTACGGTATAGACTCTAAATAGCCGGGTGTCACACTCAATAGGTATAGTCATGCAAATTATGTATCGACTATGGCTACCGAAGTTTATAACAACTTTGACCTTTTGGTTTGGTGGAAAGAAAAGGCTTAAGAATATCCGATTCTATCTGCCATGGCCTGTGATTTACTAAGTGTCCAAGCTTCTACCGCAGCTTTGGAATCCGCCTTTTCTATTAGTGGCAGGGTATTGTCGATACGAAGAACAAGGCTCTCTCCCGAATCGATAGAGCGTATCCGACGAAAAAGTCGCCGAAGATGCGGCGACTCGTAATAGATAAAGATGCATTGAAATAAATCTTTTTTTATGTTTATTTTTATGTATCTTTTCAACATTATGAATGAATAAATAGAGAATTTTTTAAATTTCATTAAAGTTATGTTCGTTTTTGTTATATATAACATAGCAACTTAAAATAATAGGGTTAAAATGCTTAAAAAAACATGTTTTAAGCAACAATCAATTATCCCTGGGTTTTGGGTTGGAACCGGTCTTATCCCTACCCTAGCCGGGTATAGTAGTAATGAGTTTAAAATCCCGAACCCGATTCCCGGTTTCTATCCAGTTCTTCCTTAAACCCGGTCCCAAAAAGACCCGATTCCAAATACTCGGTTCCTAATCGGTTATGGTTCCACCCCAGCACCCGTTTAATGCACCTCTACAGATTATAAAGTATTTGAGGACCATCATCTACTGGGCCCAATTATAGTCCAAACAATGGGCCTTAAACGTCCTGAATTTTGAAGGTTCCAAGAAAACATGATAAGCTCACCCTATTGGGCACCACAACGAATGAATTATTCATATATCACATGGTATGTACGGTTCGGTTTAATTTTTAGTTTTTGAAAATCATTCGGTATTGATTTTTTCCATTTTAGTAATGGTCTGGTTCGATTTTTAGAACAAAATTACATAAGATTTAAACAAAAAGTATAAACCAACATTTAAGAATCTATCTTGTTACATAAGATTTAAAAGTAAAAAATATAAACAGTATAAACCAAGATTTAAGAATATATGTTAGACGTTAACATTTAAGTTATTATATATTTAACCTTTCTAATTAGTATTTTCGTATAAACCTAACTTTCTAATCTATTTTTGTGTTTCTTCAAAGTTATTATTAAGACTTTTCTTTTAAAATACTTTGAAAATCATTTAATTTTTATGATAAATTTTGTTATTTATTGTAGGAAATTGATAAATCATTTCAAAGATAAATAAGATAATGTTTTTATTATAAATACTTAACATTCAATGATAAATTTAATAATTCCTAAATTAATCTATAAAAAATATCTAAAAAATGATTTTTAGGTTATTCGGTTCGGTTTAGTTTTTTGCGGTTTATATAAAATGCAAAACCGTAACCAAACCGTAAATTTTGGTTCGTTTTGTTAAAATGAATTTTTTGGTTCTGTTAAATCAATTTTTTCGGTTTTCGGCTCACCCTTAACTCATATAGGCATAATTTTATGGTTAAGAATGATTTCGATGATCAAAAGTTATAGACTTATGAGTTAAAAGAAAATTGTAAATGAGATTTTTAGGTGAACTTAAAGTCTTCAACTAGATAACTTGATTCGGGTATACTTAAATTAGACAAAACTAGACAAGGGGTTAAAACTAAATACTATGCTAAAACCTTGTTAACTAAAAACAATTTCAAATGAGTTAGCAACATTCATGACCATTCTTTATCTCCATCACTTACTTGTTTTTGTTGGCGTCACCGCTTCAACCGTCATTGTCGCCGCCTCCACTCACACCGCCGTCGACACCACCCGACCCACCACTGCCATTTGCCACAACTACCATCTTGTAGTCGCCGCCACCACCGCGTCTCGAAGACAACCATCGTCACCGGTCCTCACTAGCCATTATAAGAAAAAATAGTAGGTGAACCTATTTTGATTTTTTTTTCTAAGGACGAGTCATTTCAACAGTCCACTTTCACCCGAACCAACAATATTTTTTAAACAAGATTTTTTGGAAATCAATTTTCTCATAAACTTATTTTAATCTGTTAACTTAGACAAAAAAGGAAAAAACTTGACACGAAACCAATTTTCTCATAGTTTTGTTAAAAACTTTTTTTTTTTAATTTCTAATTTAACACAAACCAATTTTTTTAGGAATTAAACTTTTATAACACTTTTGTTAAATTAGAAAAAAGTAAAAAAAAAAAACCTTTTTAACAAAATCTATACATATAAGGGTGAGGGGGGCACTCCCCTAAGAGGGGAGTCCCCTCTCTTACGCACACCCAATCAGGTTATGCCACGTCAACTCCCCTCTTAAACTCCCATCGCACCCCAATTTGATGGCGGCACTCCCCTCTTAGGTGAATTGTTTTTTTATTCAAAAAAAAAAAAAAAAGTTTTGATTGGTTTGAAAAGTGGGTGGCCCCCACCATCTCTCTCCCTCCCTCTTCGGTGTCTCCTCCCCGATTCCCCTCCCCGCACCCCCTCCTCGCACCGGTGGCGCCGGTGTTCCCGAGCGGTGACAGGGGTCACCGATTCCCCTCCCCGCGAGTGCCCCGGACACACTAATAAAAGAAACCACTTTGAGGACACTTGTCATCATATTAGGTCATGTCTTATGGATAATTATAATTTTAATTTAATCCCTTCTAATGAATTATAGATAATCCTCCTACTAAATATTATTTAGTTTAATTATTACTTTTATATTTATCTATTTACTTCAAATTCAAACTTAGTTATCTAATTTGATATTAGAGTAAATTACAATTTTGGCCCATGTGGTTATATCACTTTTACCCTTTTAGCTCAAAAAGAAATGTTTTAACATCTGAGCCCTCAACGTCTTTTTTTCTAACCCTTTTGGACCCCAACGTTTTTTTTTCTAACCCTTTTGGTAGGGGCCAAAATGGTTAGAAAAAAAGACGTTGTGGGCTCAGATGTTAAAAGATTCGTTTTTTGGCTAAAAGGGTAAAAGTGATATCACCACAGGGGCCAAAATCGTAATTTACTCTTGATATTAACTATATATTTGAACGTTTTGTTTAGTTTGGTATCAAATAGATTTTACGAAACTTAAAATAAAATTAACTAATATTATTTATCATTTCTACATTTACAAGTTTTAAATAAATGTTTAAATTTATTGAGACTTCGTTACATTTACAAGTTTTAAATAAAGGGTTAAATTTATTGAGTCTTTGTTAACAAATTTTACTACAATACAATAATCTATTTATATATTTATACTATACTATATAATAAAACATTAATGTGTAACACCTATCATTCATTGTAAGCATTTATAAATCAATTTGTCGGAATTGGTACCAACATTTTTATCACTCAAATAGATGTTGATTTGCTTCTTGAATAACATATCTTCTTTTCAAGAACCATCTTCACAATCATCATATCCATCGCGTATCGAGTATTATCCATTAGTATTTTGAAAGATATGACTTTTTATTATTGGTATATAAAATTAGATTTATTAAACCCGTGTAATACATGTGGGTTTTTTTATAGATATACCTTTTTTATTATTTACTATACAAATTACATTTATTCGACCCGTGTAAGATGAGGTTTTTTCAGATATAACTTTTTATTATTTGATATATAAAATTAGATTTATTCAGTTCGTACAATACACGGGGTTTTTTAAGGATATATATTTTTTATTATTTAGTAACGAAAATTACATTTATTCAACCCGTGTAATACACATATTTTTAAAGATGTTACTTTTTTATTATTTGGTATATAAAATTACATTTATTCAACTCGTGTAATAAATGAGGTTTGTTAAAGATGTATTATTTTATTATTTGGTAAACAATATTACATTTATTCAACTCGTGTAAAACAAGCGGTTTTAAAGATATAACTTTTTATTTGGTATATAAAATTATATTTATTCAACCCGTACAATATGGTTCTTATAGATATAACTTTTTATTATTTAATATATAAAATTATATTTATTCAACTCGTGCAATAAAAGAGGTTATTAAAGATATATCTTTTATTATTTAGTATATAAAATTCATTTATTTGACCCGTGTAATACACGGGGTTATAAGCTAGTTATCTCTATACAAATGAACGGTGCCTATTTGCTAACATGAGCCTTGAATGCTTTGCTAATTTGAGCTCTTTTTTTGAGTTTAGTGTTTTGGTAAATTGCGTCTATTTTTTTTTTTTTTGAGTTTAGTTTTTTTTTAACGAACAAACCGATGCCAGCACGGAAAAATTTTTTAATTTTTGATTTTTTTTAACAAACTGGACTTGCACTGTTGCGCAGATACCCTTTTAGACATATTTTTAACTTTTTTTTTTCGTTTGTTATTACGAGTGCATCGAAACCGACCAAGTTCCTATCGTTTTCTTTTACGTTTATCTTTGTTTACCTTTATTATTTACCTTATTGTTTTATCTTTTCTAATTATTTTGATGTTCAGAGCTGAGCTACGAAGCAAGTAACATTAACACTTTTACATATCATTTTGTTTAATTTTACGAATTTATTCATCAGTTGACATGGTGTTCGATATGTAGCGAATTCCAATCACGTCCCGATGACACGCGGGTGACGGGGTGAGTACGACCTTAGTTCTTATAAAAACAATGGTAGTAGAGGCCTAGAGGGTGTGGTGTGTTAAGTAGATAGTTTACTTCTATGTACTGTTCTTGTATTTATAGTCGATACTACATTTGTGTAAAGTATAGATACTTAGGTCAATTTATAAGAGAGATGTTTCAATTATCAAAATCAAATTAAAGTAGTTTGAACATAAGGTTACATTTTATTTTATTCTATTAAAAGATTATTTAATTAAAAAACTCCAATCACAAAGATTACAACCCGAAATAGAATAGTAGGAGATATTGTTATATATTCATATATATTTTTGAATTGACACGTGGGCGGGCAATCTTCCCTCTATGGAAAGATGGCCCCATTTACATGGTTTGGAGTTGTTTAAAATGTGCAGGCTTGTAGAGAGAATTGAAGCAGGTCAAGGAGATGGAGTTTTTTTATAGCATAGTCTAGACAGCCTGAGTCCGATGAGAAGCTAAAGAAATAAAAGGAATGTCACGAAGGTCTCAGCTTATTGAGACTCTCCAACGATAAGGATGCATGGTATTGGATTGACGATAGTCAGAATGGTTTCTCGGTGAAGTCGGTCAAAAAGGCTTTGATTATTGATAGAGGCAATTGTCACCCTCCAAATTTTGTATGGTGCAAATGGGTGCCCAT
This sequence comes from Helianthus tuberosus, assembly GCA_030545235.1. Taxonomy (NCBI): domain Eukaryota; kingdom Viridiplantae; phylum Streptophyta; class Magnoliopsida; order Asterales; family Asteraceae; genus Helianthus; species Helianthus tuberosus. The sequence continues at coordinate 41,770 of JARYGA010048007.1, forward strand.
TAAATGTAATATACTGAATTGGAGAGACAATTTGAACAGACTTCCTACAAGAACTAATTTAAGAAGAAGGAATGTGAATATCACATCGGTCATGTACCCATTTTGTGACGAAATTGAGGAAACGGTGGATCATTTGTTCACTGCTTGCTCGATGATTATTAGGGTGTGGTCGGCTTTTAGCGTTTGTGGAACATCCCGCCGCTTTTCTTTTTTGAGTTCAAAGACATTTTAGAGATCCACAAGTTCGTTAAGAGTGGCAAGAAGGCGGAAAAGATCATTTACGGATTGGCTATGATAGCATGCTAGTGCATATGGAAAAAAAAGGAGCGATGTGATTTTTAAGCAGAAAAAATGTAGCCCGCAAGATATCGTAGGGGAGATAAAGTCGAGAGGATATGCTTGGGTTAAAAATAGAACATCATGTGATAATATTAGTTGGGTGGATTGGTGTAAATATCCTCTGTGCATGTTATAATTTCTTTGCCCGTTTGGGTCGGGTGTTTTTGTTGTTTGTTTGGCCTTTTGCGCGTTTAAGTCGGAGGTGCGTTTTAATGAAGTATATTTTAAAAAAAAAATATTAATATATAAACTTTGTATAGGAAAACATTTAATTGTGTTGTAAAGCAAGGTGCTTTGAATAGGGTTAATCATAAAAAGAATATAAATATTAAAATAAAAAGAAATCAAAGAGGTAATAAGATCTAAGCCTGCAAAAGCCAGCAAATTTGTGGCAGAAAGATCTTTGCTTTCAGCCTTTCCTTTGCTTTAAGAACGATTCTTGCAAGTTACATCTCTCATCTTTTTCATCAATAATTAAAATATAATTAGTTACAAAATAAATATTTTTATAATACAATTAAAACCCAGATTCAGGAGTCCATAATCCAAATGATTGGGTTTTCTTACAATAATTTGCTGGTCATGTGCTATCATACAATTCTTTTTTTTTTTTTTTTTGAACGGCAAATTTGGATCACTGACGGACCACTAGAGTATCATCGTGCCACCAGCAGAACCACCCGATCATATCCATCTCCACTAGGCAATAATGCCTATACACCAATTCAGGAGGAAACCCAATAAATCGGGAAAAACCCCCATTGTGGGAATCGAACCCATGACCTAATGGTCATAAGCCTTATCCCACCCCCAAGATACCACTAGGCTATAATGCCATGGGTAACTATCATACAATTCTCATGAGCTTTTCGTATACGTATCAAATAAAGAATTTTTAAAATTAGAACAACTCAATTAGGATCATAAAAGAATTTTTAAAATTTGAACAACTCAATTGGATTTACCCAAATCACAAAACTTGTTAATTTCAAATTGGTCCAAATGGTTATGCACTACCCTGACCCAATTATTATCTCCCACGGTCACCAGCTACTTGTTATCGTTCTCTCCCCTCCGTCGTTGGCACCTTTGCCACCTAAACAGCCACTTGCAACTGTCACCACTGTTGGCATTGTCACCATCGTGGCCAAGGGCGTAGCTTAAGTAGGGCGGGAGGGAGCGTCCGACCCCTCAAACTTTACGCTTAGTAGTGAAGAGTATATAGTTTTTGTATAGAAATTTTTTTGTATATACGTTTTCGACCACCTGGTTTTATAGAATTTTTTAGGTCCGGTGACTTCCGCCCCCTGGTCGGAAATCTCAAGCTTCACCACTGATCGTGGCCACCTCCACGGCTCCACCGCCATCTGCAACGGCCACCGCAACACAACCTCGCCGACACCACCATTGCCACCTTGTCATCACTAGTCGTCATAAAAGATTTTTTTAACTCGTTTCAACCAGACTCCATTTAGTCAATGCCAACTTTTACCAAAACCAACTTTTTTTTTTTTTTGGACTTTCTTAAACATACTAGCACTCATTTTGGGCTCGTCTTAATTTGAAGCCATTTTGACCCTTCGTCCCATCTATACATACTTACCAAAGAGAAATATCTCCTATATAATAAAATAATATTTATACGCGATTGTTATTCTAAATAAAAAATTGGAGCTGGAATTCCCAATAAACCCACTATACATTGTCACAGAAGTCACATTCTAACAACAAAGTGATGTGTATCTACACCTTCCACATATATATATTTCTATTTACAACTTGATGGCAAAAATATCATCAATCCCTACTTTAAAATCAATAAAAGAATCCGTGTCAAAACTATTTTTTTTTTAAATTAACTACCAATCCACTTCTACCATCATCTCACTTTCAGCCAACTGCCCGAAACCGACCAATCCGGTTGCTGACACGTCATCAACCGCCCCAACCTTGTCGTCAGCGGAACAGTCGATGACTCAAATTCCAATTCCAGTTCCAAGTCCACCTCCGATTCCACTTCCCAATCAAAAATATCAAAGGGATCCCTGGGGGAGATTTGATTCTCTGCATCCTCTTCACACTCAACCACACTGTTCACAAACGGGTGACGTAGCAGCATCTCAGCCGTCCATCTTTCCCTCGGATCTTTCAAAAAACATTTTCCCAGAAAATCTTTTCCCTCATCCGATAATAATAATTTCCCGGGAATCTCCGGTATTTCCCCGCCAATTCCGATTTTCATCAAAAGCGCGCCAAAATCACAACATTTCCAAACCGGTTCACCGGTAATCATCTCCACCACCATACACCCAACCGCCCACACATCCGCCGCCGGCCCCTGCTCGCCGCCGGTGACCATCTCCGGCGACATATATATTGGTGTACCTCGAATTCCCCACTTTACCGGCGAGTTTAAATTATTTAACGGCGTTATCTTTTTCGCCAACCCAAAGTCGGCTATTTTAACGGCGCCGTTAGAATCTAATAAAATGTTTTGAAGTTTAATATCGCAGTGTACAAACCCGTTTCCGTGAATAAAATCAAGCCCGTTTAGAACAGACTTTGTAACCCGCCGGACTTCATTTTCCGGCAACCGGAAGTTACCAGATTTTTTCACTTTTTCCGATAAAGCTCCACCGGAGGCATATTCCAACGCTACATTATACAATTTGACGCCGTTTTCGACCGTTATTGAGTCGCCGTAACACCGAATAATCTCCGGGCAATCTTTAAGCTCTTCCAATACCATTTTCTCGTTCTTTAACGACTCGGATTGCGATAAACCGCATGATTTTACGGCCAAAATAGAGGGTAAATTTGAACTCTGTTTTGTGGGTTTTGCTAAACTGACAGCTGCAAAGCTTCCCTGACCGATGGTTTTACCTCTGACCCAGATCATAGTATAAGATTTGAAGTTTGTTGCAGGTGAATTTTGAGTATTGGTTTGAGAGAAAACAGAGGATGTGATTGTTTGGGGAGAGGTTATGTTGGTTTGTGTATATATAGGGGTGTGGGGTTGGAATGCAAGTTGGATTTGGAATTAAATGGGGGAAATGAATTGAATAATATGTTATGATGGGAAATATTGGGAGCACGTGACCACTAGTGATATGGGTTCAAGTATGTGAAAGATCTGTGATTTTTAAGTTTGAAACTTGTCAAATTGGCCCATTGGATGTAGGAGAAGATGAGGGTTATTAAATCAAATGGGTATAATTTTATAACAATTTTTATTGAAAGGTATAGGAATAAGAAGTGTGAGTTATGAGAGTGAAAGAAGTTATACAAACATAAATTATATGAGTTGTTTGTGTGATTGATAAAAAAATGTATTTTGTTTACACATTTCGATTTTACTGTTTATGGAGTTGTGGTGCATCCTAAGTGTAGCATGTGTTCAAATCATCATACATTAGGGCCTGAAACATATGTGAAAAGACGGTCAGCATAAAAAGCCGGTGAGTAACATATTTTTGTGTGTCAAATTCATGGCTTTGTATTAATATTGCAATACCTTGTCCGACTACGAGAGTCGACGAGTGAGAACCTTGAAATCAACTTGTAATAAAAGTGTCTGATATTGCAATATGTTTAACCAACTTATACAAGTTGGTATGAGTAAAAGAAAACCTTGTAGCCATGAATTTTGACAAAAACGTTTCTTTTGTAAAACCGAGTAAGAAATCGATTTAAAAGAAAACATTGTATGGTTTATATCTTTAAGTGAAAATCATTCGTGACTTGTCCAAAACCATTTGTCCTTGTTGAAGTGATTTGGATAACGCTACGATATTTAATACAATAAAAGAATTTATATATAGGAAGCAACGGCATATCCACCATGCTTTTATCGTATTACACCCGTCTCGTTATCTAAATCACTTACCATAAACCAATCGTCCGTGTCATCAACCAATCGCCCGTGTTATAAACCAATCGTCCGTGTTATAAGCCAATCGTCCTTGTTTTGTTTAAACAATTCATCCGCATTTTAATTGTGAAAACTGTGGTCGTTTTGGTGAATACATTCAAACCTATGATGACTCGTCTAGACCACCAAAGGGTCTCTTCAAATCGACTAACAAACCACCAAAGGGTTTGTTAAAATACAGTTTCTGTCGTTCCCCAAACTTCCCCACAAACCCTGAGAAATCTGGTTACGGGATTGTCAATCTCATGGTACCATAACATACTACTGGTCGGCTCGGCCAAAGGTAATGAATGTCATTCGTGTTAATTGTTATGGATAACGCACCAACAAGTTTCCCACATTATTGAAAACATAGTGTTATATATAAACCATAGACTTTGTTTTGAAAACTTGAAAACGGTTTAGCACATATGAATCACCCCAAAACATTTAGAAAACATAAAAAAGGGGAGCTATGTACTCACTTGGGATTGCGTATGTTTTTTGTGTAAACAAAGCTCAAGTGTTCAAGTGGTTCATAATGTATCGGGTAACTTTATGTTAGTGCATCGAGGCTTTAAACAGGATATCGGATAAAATGAGGTTTATAAACCAAACGAGTGAAGGATCTCGTGTAACATGGTTTAATAAGCCTTACTTCTGATTAGAAAGAGTTTCTAAGTGCTTTGACCCGTTACGACTTGTTAAAGTGGTTTACGCCACTCTAACGGGTCGTAAGCGTAACTATGGGTTCGGATGGTTAAATATTTCCTATGACGAGTCTAACTTGTCAAAACAATTTTAATTATGTTGCAACATCAGTTTAGATGCCAAAACAATGGTCTTATATGCTTAAAACCATTTTATGCGCCAAAAGGGCATTTTCGGCAATTTAAATGTATATATAATCGACTCGTCATATAACTAACCAAACGACATGAGCATAAGATATAACCTCGGATGGTTATTCCCTATAATACTATGGTCATAAAAATGCGCTTGGTCGAATCCTAAGATTGACCAAACGGGTCAGATTCGAAAGTCAAAGTAGTAGTCATACCGCTCGACTTACGAATAAGAAATAAGCACTAAACTAGAAATGACGAGTTAGACATATTGGGAACATGTCTAATAATGTTATAAAACTGATTTGGTGCAAAAACTTTAAGTTTTAATACCCAAAAACTCCTTGGGGCCGGAGGCGGTTCGATTCTTGGCTAGAGTTCAGCGTGTGGTCCACAACAACTTTTCGACCCCTCAAGGGCGATGCTTTGTTTTTAGTAGATTAGGGTTTTCTGTTTAGAAGGGGATGACAGCGCTGTTTGTTGCTCGTCTACCTGCTATCCTTATGTACCCTGGTAATTGGAATGAAACAATTATTTATTATGAAAAAAAATTCATAAAACTTTGACTGGTCATTTCGTCTACTAAACGTGGTAATCAGAAGATGCATTCGCAAGGGATTAATACCTTCGTGATTACGATCACGTTGCAAAGTTCAATTTGAACTTCGACTTAACCAAAGTGGTCAGAACCGAAAGTCAAACAGAAAGTCAAACCGTTTGACTTTTGGCTCATAAATAGGCAAAATAATAAAATAGACTAGGAGAGAACACTTACTTGTGTTTTAGAAATGATAGAACTTCAATAGGAGGCTTCCAAAAGCTGGAAACAAGCTCAAAAGAGATAGGAGAAAGAAGTTTGAAATGAGCAAGTTGAAATGGCTCAAATTCAAGGCTATTTATAGTGAATTTGAGCTCACCAAATCAAGACAAGTGTCCCTCCGGATGTTAAGACATGCTTAGTGTCATCATACATGTCCAAATGAGGTGAAATGGTGGCAAATTCGCAACTTGTAGGCCAAGGAAATGAGCTGGGATTGCCAGCTGCAAATTGTTGTCACCAGTGTCCCTTACGGACCGTATGTACCTTTTGGCTTACGGTCTGTAAGCCTTATGAAGGACCAAAGTTTTGGTTTTTGGCAGATTTGGCCCCTGGACTTGGATTGTCGTATTTTGTCGTTTTAAACCCCTTTTAACCTAATATTTAGGTTACATAAAAGTGTTAAGGCATGTGTAACTCGGATTTTGTTCCGGAATTGTCGTGGATATCGTTTCGCTCGATCGTTCGATCACGCATTTCGTAAGTAAAATATAACATTTTATTGAATACGAAAATGATCGAAATCGTACAATGTTTCGAAAAGTGCAAAAAGTGCAAATGTCACACACGCTTCCTGTACACCTTGCGCCTTTAACAGAGTCGGTCCCAAGGGTTCAAGTGTCATGTACAAACCGAAAAGGAAAGTCCTTTGTGCCCTAACAAACTATATAAACTAATTTTTTGAACAATTATTGATATTATAGCAATAAACATAGAAAAATTATAGTATAAGAATGTTAGGTTTTATTGTTTTATTTTATATAGAGGGCCCAGTGAAGAAACCAAATTTTTTTTTGCGTAGCAAAATTCTTTTACATTCATAACTTATTTCCTATATCTACAAAACACATGACCGTGAACAGTGAGTGACAGGGAATAGTGTTTCCCTGCCATTGGTTCAAATTGGTGGCGACCAATTCTTATTGGACCAACAAATTTATTATTTTATACCCATTTTAAAATTACGGTTTTACCCACAGTTAAAAATTTACGCTTTCGCCCCAATTTCAAATTGTAATTACCCCATTTGCCCCCAACTCAAATTTACGTTTATGCCTTTGGTTAAAAAATAACGACTTTACCCTCAGCCAAAATTACGTTTTCGCCCAGTTAAAAATAACAATATGTTTTCCCCTCAACTAAAATTTATGATTTTACACCAGCTTAGTATTTTATACCCACTTTAAAATTACGGTTTTGCCCCCAGTTTAAAATTACGTTTTTGCCCCCAGTTCTAACTAAAAATATGCTTTCGCCCCCAGCTTAAAATTACGATTTTCCCATCGGTTCAAAATTACGCTTTTACCCTCAATTCAAAAATACGTTTTCCCACAGTTCAAAATAAAATTATGATTTTTCCCTACCTAAAAATTAAGATTTTACCCTCGCTCAAAATTACGGTCTTTTCATCGTTTTAACTTTTCTTTCTACCAAAAGTATAGTATTGTTTTTTTAATTGGTTGAGAATTATTCAGCGATCGCCCCGCAACGCGGACGGGGCATCTAACTAGTTAGTGTACATCAATTACTTTTTTACCAACAATTTCGTCTTCGAATAACTTAACTTCTTGACTTCTTATATATTGTAAGTTTGTAACTTTCATTGGCATGTGACGTGTTTAAGGAAGTCTCGATACTTGGTTTGGTTTTATACCAAAAGATCTTTCTAAAACCCATGTTTGTTCACATAATATATTCGGAATGAAATGTTTTATATTGATTAATCGTATAATCTAAGTATCTAACCACAAAAAATAAAATTAAATAACAAGTTTGTGCACATACATATAGAGTAAATTGCAAAAATCGTCTTTTATGTATGTCACTTGTTGCAAACTGTGTACTTTGTCTTCAATTATTACAGAAAATGCACTCGATGTTTGCAAACCCTTGCAAGTTATGTCCTTTAGCCTTAACTCAGTTAATTTTTGTGGTTAAATCTGACCAAATGGACCTCACATGTGAGTAAAATGACCAAAATACCCTCATGTGGGGTCCATTTGGTCAGATTTAACAACAAAAAATTAATTGAGTTAGGGCTAAAGGACATAACTTGCAAGAGTTTGCAAACATCGAGTACGTTTTCTGTAATTATTAAAAATAAAAGATACGATTTGCAATAAGTAACATACATAATAAATGACAGTTTTTTTGTAATTTACTCCATATAATATTAGTTCTAGCAACTGAAAATCAAAATTAAAAGCAAGTGACTTCAATAAATTTTACTTCATATTGTTTCACTTTTGAGTATTGAAAGATGACGAAGAGAACATGTTAGACAGTTACAGAGCAGAAGACAAAGTATTGTCTGTAAGGACCTTCAAAAATGTCCTAAAACGACCCGTAAGTAAAAACCCGGACCTCTGAAACCCTAATCCTTATCAAAAACCAAGAAAACAAGAAATCTGGTCTTTAGGCGGGCCGCGTAAAGGTCAAGCTTAAGTTGACGCGGGCCGCGTCAATGTGGTGTTGACCGGATAAGCGTTTCCGATCCACGTGGCATCCACCTGGCAACCCTACTCGTGACCCAGCAAACCTACACGTAGACTAGATGGCCACGCGGGCCGCGTAAGGTTCAAGCTAGGGTTTACGCGGGCCACGTAAACCCCAATTTTCAGCTATAAATAGGTTGAGCTACGAGCAGTTCAATGGTGTCGAAAACAATTCTCAAAAACGAATTCTCACTACTCAAATTCGAAATTTAAGATACCGAGGCGCTGCTACGATACAGGGTATTAACTCGATCGCTGCTACGATTCAATGTCCGATCGATTGAAACTATCCAATGGATGTTTAAGTGCTGCCCAAATTAGGGCTATACTTTGTCATTCGTCGTGAATTCGATGGATGTTTAAGTATTGCGCTTTGTCATTCGTTGTGAGGGTTTTAATCTCGTGAGTTATCGTAAATGATGTATTAGTTATTGACCTAGTTCGTGTGCATTGTTATTTAAATTAGGTTACAAGGCTAATCAGTAGGCTAAACTCTGCCCGTTTAAATCTGCAATGTGAGTCATTCTCTTTTATCAAAAGTGTTTTACAATACTCCAATTATTTTCAAAAGTTATAATTACAGGGATTAAGTCGTGGTTATCTTGAATCACTGGCTAGTGGGGTATTGTGCACATTACTAATTTCTCATAGTTAGGCTAATAAATCCTAACAGTGATAATCATCACTACTTGGGGAAAGACCCAATAGTGGTATGACCATCGTCACCAGGAGGTGACACGGCGCCAGATAAAAATAAGATAGAAGCCATTGTAATCGATCTTATGCTGTAATTTATAACTATGTGTCATTTTATTAAATTTGAGTGACTCGCCAGTATTTCCCCACTGATAAAATATTTTCAAAACATGTTTCAGGTGACTACTGTGAACCAATGAAAAGTGCTACGGAGCACTAACAAGCTTGAAGTAGTGGCTCAGTTAAATAAATAAACATGTTTTGCAAACCAGGGAATTTCCTAGGAAATTCCTCTATTGTAAATTACGGGGGTTTATCCCGAATTATGAAATAAAATAATCGGGCATTTCAAGTTTTAAAAAGATCTTGTTAAATCTTTCGCTGTCAACTCAATTAATAATTACCACGGTTCCTGTCCCGCGGCTCCTGGACCGGGTCAAACCGGGGCGGGGGCCGTGACAGGAAAAGGTGGTACCAGAGCCACTGATTTAAGCCAATTAAGTATTTAGAAATACTTAATTTTACTGATTTCCATCTTGTGATTACGTGTTTTGTTAACTGACTACTTGTTAGTTACAGTATGGGTAAGCAAAGACTTTCGGACATCTATCGTCAATTAGATAGTTCACCAAAAGATAAGGGAACTTCATCTCAATCAAATTCCTCAAAATACTCAGCAGATACTGAGGAAGGAATATTTGTTTGTAAGGCACAGTTTGAGAAATCACTTACCCCTAATAAAAGAAGTTGGATTATTAGAAAAAATCTAGAGAAAATAAAGAAGTCACAACCAAAAGGAGTGATGAGTAATAAGGAAACTCAGGATATAGGCAATAACCCACCATGGGAAGATGAATTAGACGAACAATGAGCAGATCTCTATATGTTAGCTACTACAGCAGTAAATGCTAACTTATAGTTAAATTGCCAAACTAGTACCAGCACCTATATCATCTATACGCCAGAAACTTTGCCCATTAAATAAACAACTTAGTAAGAAAAGATAGATTAAAATAAATTATCCCCTAACATGTTTTTAAATTTCAATTGTATTTTGTAATAAATAAATATATATATATATATATATATATATATCGCAATATTCTGTTTTAATCAATCTATTTGTATAAATATTAGATTTCTTTCTGTGATTATTCAATTTACAAAATTTTAACTTAGAATTTTGTGTGTTTCTTCATATCTGCTAAACAGCATGAATGAGTTATCTGAAGCCCTTCAGAATCTCAATCTCTATTCTGTTAATGTGGAAGTTTCCAAAGACTTTACTGGGTATTGTGCCGATGTTAAGGAACCTATGGAATTTCAAGCCCAGTCTCCGGAGAAACCCAAGCCAAAGAAAAGAAGAAGAATCATGGGTTGGAGGCGTGTGCGCAGAAGGAAACCAGTAACTAGGAAAGTTGCTAAGACGAAGGACCCAATGGATAAAGGGAAAGGAATAGAGATTGGAGAAACCAGTAACTAGGAAAGTTGCCAAGCAAACCGAGGAAATGCCATTGCAGGAAAAGCTAGATTGTATACTAGCAAGTTGGGATATCCTCAAGCCTGTTAATGAAAACCTTTTTACTTATCCTGCCGAAACTCAGCTTCCAGTAAACTTGGAACCAGCCATCCCAGATCCCCTTGTCAATACCCGACCTTTAGGAGAAATTGAAGAATGGTGGACCAACGATTGGCAATTCCAGAATCTTTTAAACAACCCTTATACTTTTCTCCCTCAGTTTGACCCCGAGCCTGCTCCAAACCCACCGATGAGCAATGAGAACTTGGCTGAGCTCTGCCATTTTGGTGAGGAGCTGATGGATGCAGGAAATCGAATCCGAGAGGTGGGAGAACAGATCTCCTGGAAGTACGACGAGAGGGAACGTTGTTACTGAAAATGCCAGCTGATGGGATAGCATGTGATGGTGGAAGCATGTGTTTAATAATAATATAATAGTCAAAATATAATCGTATGAAATAACTTTAAAAAATAAAACTTTTGTAAGATAACCAGTGTGTACGGATGCCTATTATAATATATAAAATATCGAACGTCGAAAAATCGACAATTTTGGCTATACTTGTTAACGTAATTATGTGCAATTGTTTTGTTATGTTTGATTATTAATTATTTTCTGCTAATTATTTATATAAATTAATTACCAGATGGAACACGCTAGTAATGAACCCGTTAATGAAGTTAATCATTCTGAGCAAAACAATGAAGATCAATTTCTGAATAGGCAAGATATCGAGAATATCGTTGCTTAGGGAATAGCCAATGCTATTCCAGCAATTCTTGCTGCTGCCCGAAATCCAATTGAACCTCAACAAATTATTCCTAGCAAACGTACACACAGCGACAATTTCAGTAATAGTGTAAACGGAGGAGACAACCATACTAATAACGACAACGATGGAATGCAAGCTCCACTCCTTAAGAAAATGAAAGCTGCAACGCCTGGTTGCACTTATAAGGAATTTCTTGCCTGCAAACCAGTTGAATTTGCAGGTAACGAAGGGGCGACTGCTGCAAACCAGTTGAATTTGCAAGTAAATGTACTGAGGAAGACAAAGTCATGTACGCGTCGCATCTTTTTAAAGAAGGGGTGCTAGAATGGTGGAATACGGTACTTCAAGCCAAGGGAAGCGATGCGGCCTATGCCATGAGTTGGTAGGAATTTAAGCGACTGGTGGAGATAAAATTCTGTCCCGAATATGAGAAAGAACAAATGACAAATAAATTCCTGCACCACCGGATGGTGGATGTAGATTGTCGAGGGTATACTTCGACATTCTTCGAGTACGCTAGAGTTGTACCAACCCTGGCTTCGCCAGAGCCGGTGCTTATTTCCCGCTATATTTGGGGATTGATTGGCGAAATCCGTGATATCGTTAAAGCTGCGAGACCTCGCACTATTGATGATGCTGTGGAATTAGCTAACACCCTAACTGACGGACTAGTGCGTACGCGAGAAGAAAATAGAAAGAGGGAAGTGGCCCAAAAGATTACCCAGGGATTCCGTGTGGGTAACCGTAGCAATTTCAAGAAAAAGGGAACCGGGCAATCTTCCACTGTTCCATTTTGCAATGTCTGTAAAAGAAAGCATTTTGGAAGATGCAAAGGGTATTGCAATTTCTGCAAAATTCCGGGGCATCAAGAAGAAGATTGCAGGAAGAAGAAAGCAACAATCTGCTACAACTGCGGTGAAGCTGGACATTTCAGGCCAGACTGCCCGAAATTGGCCAAACCGGCTGATAACAAAGCCAAACCTGCAGAAGGAACTACCAAGAAGAACGCAAGAGCCTTCCAGTTAACCACTCAGGAAGCAGAACTAATCCCTGACGTGATAGCTGGTACGTTCCTAGTTCACGACGTTTATACAAAAGTATTATTTGACTCTGGTGCAAACCAAAGTTTTATAAATACTTCATTCTGTCAAGCTCTTAACTTACCCTTAACCAACCTTAGGCATATTTTTACAGTCGAAACGGCAGATGGGAATTCTGTTAACATAGATAAGGTTTTGCAAGAAGGAAAGATAGAACTCTTAGGCCATAAATTCTCTGCAAACCTGTTACCTATGAATTTAGCCGGATTCGACATAGTATTAGGAATGGATTGGTTAGTAGCCAACCATGCTCGAATTCTCTGTGATAAAAACTCCATAGAAATTCATATACCCACATGAGAGTTAGTGGTGATTACAGGAAATAAGCCACGAAAGCCACTGAAATTAATTTCAGTAATGAAGTTGGCCAGTTATTCAAGAAAACAAGAAGTAGTGTATATGATTTCAGTAATCATTAACACAAAAGGTAAGGAACTTAAAGAAATTCCGGTAGTAGCAGAATACCCGGATGTCTTTCCGGAAGAACTACCTGGATTACCACCCAATAGGGAAGTCGAATTTAGAATTCATCTAATTCCTGGAACTACACCGATAGCTAAGGCACCTTATCGGGTTAGCACCCACCGAAATGCTAGAATTGAAAAAGCAATTAGATGAATTATTAAGTAAAGGATTCATACAACCTAGTTCATCCCCGTGGGGAGCTCCAGTGTTGTTTATGAAAAAGAAAGATGGGTCAATAAGAATGTGTATCGATTATAGGGAATTAAATAAAGTTACAATTAAGAATCGATATCCATTACCTAGGATTGATGATCTTTTCGATCAACTTCAGGGAGCTAGATACTTTTCTAAGATAGATTTACGCTCAGGATACCATCAGTTGAAGGTACAAGAAGAAGACATACCTAAAACTGCTTTCAGAACTAGGTATGGTCATTACGAGTTTACAGTCATGCCCTTCGGATTAACAAATGCTCCAGCAGCATTTATGGACATGATGAATAGAATCTGTAAACCGTATTTGGATAAATTTGTAATTGTCTTCATCGACGATATACTTATTTATTCCAAAAGTCAGGATGAGCACTGTAAGCATCTGCATGCACTCTTAACTTTGTTAAGAAAATAGAAGCTTTACGCCAAATTCTCGAAGTGTGAATTTTGGCTACAAGAGGTACAATTTTTAGGACACATGGTGAATCACGAAGGTATTCACGTAGATCCCTCCAAAATAGAAGCGATCACCAAATGGAAAGCCCCACAAACAGCTATGGAAGTTAGAAGTTTCGTAGGATTAGCTGGTTACTATAGACGATTCATTAAGGATTTTTCCAAGATAGCTGTACCATTAACTAAGCTAACCTGTAAAGCAGTTAAGTTTGAATGGGGACCTAGGCAAGAAGAAGCCTTTAGGATTTTGAAGCAAAAGTTAACAAACGCCCCAATTCTAGCCTTGCCAGAAGGAACAGAGGATTTTGAAGTTTATTGCGATGTTTCTAAGCTAGGATTAGGATGTGTGCTAATGCAACGCAAAAAGGTAATTGCGTATGCCTCAAGACAATTGAAAAAGCACGAGGAAAACTATACGACTCATGACTTAGAATTAGGAGCTATAATTTTTGCACTTAATATTTGGAGACACTATCTGTATGGAAGTAAGTTTACTGTCTATACAGATCATAAAAGCTTAAGATACGTATTTGGGCAAAAAGAATTAAACATGAGGCAAAGAAGATGGATGGAAATATTAAGTGATTACGACTGTGATATTCAA
>JARYGA010048008.1:0-83226 GCA_030545235.1 Helianthus tuberosus
TCTACTAGAACTGGAGCTCATGCACTACGTAGGAGGTTCAAATGTGTCACCTGGGTTCCAAGTCCTGCAACAAAAACAGAAAAGAACGCTGGTCAGAATGTTCACCACGGCCCCGTGCTCAGTGAACACGGCCCGTGGTTAGAAGTACAGTAATCGTTTTCTGTATCCCAGTTACTGGGAGTTGGACACGACCCCGTGTTGCACCGACACGGCCCCGTGTTCAGCTCTCTGTAACTCAGAAAATAAAAACTGCCAGTGATGATGCTGGGCACGGCCCGTGCTGAGCTTTGCAGAAGCTGAAAAACTAAGAAAATCCTAAAAAAATTAAAAAGAAAAATAAAAGATGATTAGGCCGTTGATTCCTAACTTTCTTAAAATCCTTGTGTCCCCGGCAACGACGCCAAAAACTTGATGCGCGTTTAAGTGTCGTATATATTAGGTGTATATATTTAAGCCCTTTTTAACACTTATTTTAGCCAAGTTTTAAATTTATAAAAGACGATATTTTACTAACACTAAACACACATATGGGCAAGTGCACCCATCGTTGAGTGTAGTATAGCGTTGGTAAGATACCGAAGTCGTCCAAGGACACAAGAGCTTTTAGTACCGGTTTATCCTCAACGTCTAATCAAAATAAAAGTTTAGAAAAATGTTTTAAACTAAGAAAAATAAAAACTAACTAAAACGCTGAAAAGAAAAATAAAAAGAAAAACAGATAGACAAGATGAATCACTTGGTTCCGACTCGTATCTAGTATAACCTTTGATTATTTCCGCACTTTTGCACATAATTAAGAGATTATCTTAGTTATTGTAGTAGGCCCCTCTTTTGAAGGTGACATTACCCTCACCCCAGTAGTTTGAGTCAGCAAGGATACAATCCTAAAAGGGTGGATTATTGGAAGATAATGAATTAAGTTATTAATGCAGTATTGTGGTAGGCCCCGCTTTTGGCGGTGACGTTACCCTCGGCTAAGTAGTCTGAGTCAGCAGGGATACAGTCCTAAATAGCCGGGTTATAGTATTAATAGTAGTTAACTTATGAGGGGATCAAAGAGTTTGGACCCCCGCCATCCAATACCGTGAAGTATCGAAGGAGGTCCTACTAAATTTGACCCAGGTCCATTGCAGGACCTCTAAACGCTGAACAATGGCAAGACGTTTACCAAACCGTTCCCTTAACCCCCGACCAGGTAGCCAACATACCTCCATATAGACCGTGGAGATATGAATGGTGAAAATCCTTTATTTTATATAGACAGTAAAATAATGCCAAGACACCACGGACAAACGATAAGGAAAGATCACCTTCAACATAAGTAACTAGTTATTAAAGTCATTAATACAAAACCAAATAAAAAGTGCAAAAGATTAGAAATAAAAAGTATTATACTAGACACTTTGTCTTCACCAAGTGATGTAAGAGACTTAGGCAAACATGGCCTTGATTGTCAAGAACTCTTACGATCAATCTTGGATCCCGAGACGACTCACACACTCTACGATGGACAATGGATGATGATGGTGGATGATGGTGTTATGGTGGTGGTGGGTGGTGGATGAAGTGTGAGAGAGGTGGTGTGCCAAGGGATGAGATGAAATGAATCCAAGCACTCCTATTTATAGGCTGAACAGAGAGCTGGGCACAGCCCCGTGTCCGCTGGGCACGGCCCCGTGCCTGTCTGACACTCTCTCTCCTCATTAATTGTAATTCGCAATTACAATAAATGCGCCTGCTGTACTTTCGACACGCCCCCGTGTCCGCTGGGCACGACCCGTGGTGGGCAATAGAAGCTTCTATAGGTTTGTCTTTTCTGCTGCTTCTTGGGCACGCCCCCGTGCTGGCTGAGCACGGGGCGTGTTCAGTCTTCTGACTTCTCTAATTTGCTTTGGAAGGTGTCGTTGAGGGGTCGGGCAGTCCACTAATGTTCCTTTCCTTGTATTTATGTTGGAATTAGCTGTCTTTTTGCTTCTTTTGCGTTTTTGAGCTCATTTAATCCTGAAAATACAAAAGGAAGACAAAAACACTCTTTTTCCAATATTAGTACTTAAAAAGGGTTAGTTTTATGCCTTATTTGATGTAATTTATATGTTGCATTTTACACACATCAAAAGTAATGCGAATTACCAATTACATAAACGAGATACCTTAACATACGTGCATATAAGACAGATACTACCAGCTAAGTCACTCGAGCTGCGATTGCGATTGCTATTCATCCTAACTAGACCCCGTCGGGTACTATAGTACTATACTAGTTAAGGCGGGACCTCTCGAGTATAAGTCCTAACACATATGTAACTAGCATCACGTGTAAATATGCATAACAGTTATTCGCAAGTGATAAACAGCTTAATTGTATAATTCGTTTTGATAAATTCGATCTGGTAGGAACGTATGTTACACCCAAAATGCGATAAAAAGGGTTCGAGTATACTCACAGTCGGTGCTCAGCAAGTAAACACAACTTGGTTGGATTGAAGGGAGCTCGTCTGAGATTAGCCTGATTACAGATTGATAGCGTAAGCGTCGAACAGTGCGTTAAATGACGAGAAGTGACTGAGTGTCGAATGGTAATCCGATCGGATGGTCACTCGATCGGATGTCAATCCGTTCGGATGGTCATCCGATCGGATGGCCATTCGATTGGATTGACATTCGTTTTGAGATAGATGAGTTTGTGTATGATAAATTTTTGAAGTTTTCGTTGTAGCATTTGAAAATAGTGAAGTATCTCTACCCTAGGGGTGTGCGTGGGTCGGTTTAGTTCGGTTTTTACTATTAACCATAACCATAACCGCTAGTTCGGTTATGGAGTTTTGGTAACCATAACCATAACCAAACTTCGGTTATGGTTAATCGGTTATGGTTCGGTTTTGGTTAATTTCGGTTAAGTAACCAAGCAAGGTTTGAAATGAATAGGGTTGTGCACGATTTGAACTTAGCTTGAGCCTATTTTGTAAGATAACGGAGACTACACTTTTTGGTTAAACTACCGATTTGGGGTTCTTTTTAATAAGGTAATTCTCAAACAAAAAAAATTTATGGCCATAACACCTTAGTTCTTTATCAAAATAAATGGCATCTACATCAAGATCATTTTGTTACTAACATACTTTTATCTTAGTAAAAACCCTCTATATGGTTTTGTAAAACACAAATCCATTATATAAAGTTAACATTACAAGTTCGGTTCGGCTTCGGTTATATCGGTTAACCAAAGCTTCATAACCATAACCATAACCGATTGAGCGGTTATACAAAGTTTCATAACCATAACCATTGGTTATATTGGTTATCGGTTATTAGTGGTTCGGTTATGTCGGTTATCGGTTATGGTGGTTAATTTGCTCACCCTTACTCTACCCTTCAGGTCGACCGATCGAACGGTCGTTCGATCGGGTAACGATCCGATTGGTTGGACACTTAGAGGGAACAAGTTCACGCAGGGTTGTCACTCGATCGGATTGCAATCCGATCGGGTGGCAATCCGTTTGGAACTGTCCATGCATTGAACATGTTGAAAATTGCTAAGTGTTGAAGTTCCAAACATCACATGATCGGGTGGTCGCTCGATCGGATGGCAATCCGATCGGGCGGCAATCCGTTCAACGTTCACCTCCTCAAAATTGACACAAAAGTTAAGTGTGGGACCAAGGTGCAAGCTGATCGGGTGGCTGTCCGATCGGGTGGCAATCCGATCGGATGGCAATCCGATAGGATGGCAATTCGTCCCGGCGGCCTGATCGTCTTGTTACTTGGTTGTTTTGATAGTTTTGCGGTCTTGATTCGAGATGATTTGGTAACGTGCCAAACAACAGAACCCTCGTCAAGACCCGAGTAACCCGATCAGATAGGAATCACCCTAGTCCGGTCAGTTGACTGTTCGAGACGGTGATTCATGTTTAACCCGAAATCAGTAATCTCTTGGATAGAATCCAGATCTTGAACCAACATATTAATAAGAAGGAGTAGAAGATCAGAACAAGCTCCGATTCTATCGGTTTTGAGTGCATTGAGTGTAAAAGAGTTGAAAGAAAGTTAGAAAACTATCTTTCAATCCCTTTCACCTTGAATATGTTCAGATCCATGCAAGATTTTTGTTTATTCATGTGGAAATCGTTCAGATCTAAGTTGTTCTTGGTGGATTGAAGCCAAAACATGAAGTTCATGTCACACCCCAACCGATGGCGGAATCATCAAGGCACGGCACTAGGCGAATCAGATTGCTCAAGAGAATCCATAACTAAATTGCGACAGTATTTAATGCGTTCATTATCCCATACCAATAAACAACACATTCATATAAGTTATCACAGATTTCTTGTCCTCTCGAACAATACAAATCCGACAATATAGATTTTAGGTGAGTTTCTAGACTTCCTAGCTTGATTTTATGTAGACTGCGACTAAACCTGCAACATACGTTAAAACAACGTCAATACAAAAGTATTGGCGAGTATACAAGTTTTGATAGTAGCGAGAAATAGATAAAAAGTGTCGCGAATTACCAAATACATAAACGAGATACCTCAACATACATGCATTTAAGACCGATACTACCAGCTAAGTCACTCGAGCTGCGATTGCGATTGCTATTCATCCTAACTAGACCCCGTCGGGTGCTATAGTACTATACTAGTTAAGGCGGGACCTCGCGAGTATAAGTCCTAACACATATGTAACTAGCATCACATATAAATATGCATAACAGTTATTCGCAAGTGATAAATAGTTTGATTGAATAATTCGTTTTGATAAATTCGATTTAATAAGAACGTATGTTACACCCAAAATGCGATAAAAAGAGGTTCGAGTATACTCATAGTTGGTGTTCAGCTAGTAAACACAACTTAGGTGGATTGAAGGGAGCGTGTCTGAGATCAGCCTGGTTACAGATTGATAGCGTAAGCGTCGAACAATGCGTTAAACGGTGGCGAGTGAACCAAGAGTTAAATGGTAATCCGATCGGATGGCCATTCGATTGGATTGTCACCTCGTTTGGTGAAGATGTGTTTGTGTATGGTGGTTTGCCTTTTGAAGTTTTCGTTGTAGCCTTTTGAAAACAGAGAAGCATCTCTACCCTTCAGGTCGATCGTTCGAACGACGGCTCGATCGGGTGACGATCCGATTAGTAGGACACTTAGTGAGAACAAGTTCCCAGTAGTTTGTCACTCGATCGGATTGCAATCCGATCGGGTGGCTTCCGTTTGGAACTGACTATGTATTGAACATGCTGAAAATTGTTTAAGTGTCGACGTCCTAAACATCACATGGTCGGATAGTCGTTCGATCGGGTGGTAATCCGATCGGACGGCAATCCGTTCGACGTTCAAGACTTTGAAAAGTTGAAATGATAGTTTCAGTGAGGAACCAAGTGCAAGCCGATCAGACGGCTGTCCGATCGGGTGGTAATCCGATCGGACGGCATTCCGTTCCCACTACCTTGATCGTCTTGACACTTGATTGTTTTGAAAGTTTGTGGTTTTGATCAAGACGATGTGATAACGCGCCAAACAACAGAACTCCATTACGAACCAAGTCCTCCGATTGAACCGGAATCACCCTGGTCCGATCAGTTAACTGTCCGTAACGGTTGTTCATGGTTAACTTGAAATCGGTTATCTCTTTAGACAGAATCAGATTTAGAACCAACACTTCACTTAGAATGAGTAGAAGATCGGAACGAGCTCTGATTCCATCGGTTTTGAGTGCATTGAGTGTAAAAGAGTTGAAAGAAAGTTGAAAAACCATCTTTCAATCCTTTTATCCATGATTATGTGTAGATCTATGTGAGAATGCTGTTTATTCTTGCGGAAATCCTTCAGATCTGAGTGGTTCTTGGTGGAATGAGGCCAACACTTGAAGTTCATAAGAACTCCATGATGACATCATCCTAGAACACCTCAAATCCATTGATTTCACGGTTAAAAGTTAAGATTCAAAAGAGAAAATGATGAAGAAGTGCGTGTAGATCATGGAAGTACAAGATTTGAGGTAGAAACTTACAAGAATCGCGAAAAATCGAGAAAAAATAGCCCCAAAGCGTGCTGGTTGAGTGAGAGCTGTCACATCACTGTTCAAGTGATGTGACAAGTGCTATTTATAGGTGAAGTGGAGTGAAGGGGAAGAAGTGCAACGGATCGGACGGCTGTCCGATCGGGTGGCTGTCCGATCGGGTGGTAATCCGATCGGATGGCCACCCGATCGAGTGGTCACTCGGTCGGTGGTCTCCGGCGAAAGGCGTTTCGATGTTTCGTTTTATTCGTTAAGCGTCGCAATTGTTTGGTTACACATTTTCATACCCCTATTCATATATTTATTATAATTAGTCACATAGGGTCGTATATACATATCCATATCTCAAATCCTGCGATAATCGAGTTACGCGTGCCTGCGAGTGTGTTTCCTTGAGTATCGAGTTGCACTGCGATGCATCACGGCTATCAAGGAGGGTAGAATTGGTCCTCACTTGACGTCTTCATGGTTGTCAGCAAGTGCAATGTGATGTGATAGCGATAAAGTATGCGTAATATGTGAAAATACTGTGAAATAGCGATGTATGCGATATAGCTACATTATGATCCGAATCTCTAGTGCTAGGCGTAACGAGTTTAACGAGTAGTAACAACGCACGAACGTGCGGGTTGTTACAGTCTCCCCTGCTTTAGGAAATTTTGTCCCGAAATTAATCCACCAGGAGGGTTACGAGGTTCGATGCGAGTGGGAGTAGCGATCAAGAGCGTCAGAAATAAACGAGCGATCGATTGAAACTTGACGAACGAGAGCATTGCGATGACCAACGATGGCAGTGAGTAAGGCGATTCATATGACAAAAGATGGCAACACACGAAAAGCGATCTGAAGGTGTTTCGAATTCTCGAAAAGTTGATTAATTCGAAGAGGTTTGAAGAAAAACTTGTTTATGCAAAATCTTCCCACAGTGCGGCGTTAAACTGTTTCGATGTTCACGCCCGCGCTATGAGTGGGGTTTTATTAGGTTACTAGAAGATTTTAGGGTGTTTAAAACTCGTTTTACGAAATCGTCTCGTCACGCGGTAGTAACTCGAGTCGATTGTCACACCATCGTAACAAGAAAATCTCGATTTGTACAAAGGTTATGATCAAATTTTAGAAAAAGTTTTGTAAGAAAAGATCAGTTTAAAATTTGTGTAAACAAGGCCTTTTAATAATACCAAAATTTTAAATTTAAGGTCGGCCCCGCAAGGCACCTTTCCACGAAAGTTCGTCAATATGGTTAAAACACTTATGTATAGGAAGTACCAGCGGCGTATCCACCATGCTTTAGCCATATGGCTTCCGTTTCGTGAGGCAGTGTCATACGTGTCGACATAGTACAGACAGACTTGCAATGACTTGATCCAAACGGCAAAAGGGTTGGATCAAGTCTTGAAAAAGCGAACTGAGTGATGAGGTCGTTTTCGAACTCAGTTTAGTGTCACGAGCGAGTGCGAAAAGCGATTAACAGTACACGATAATTGATAGCGCAAAACAAACACAAACATAGTAAGTGAAGACAACGACGATAAGCGAAGAGCGATAAGCGATGAGCGACGAGCGATAGTGACAATCGTAGAGCGATAGGCGACGATCGACGCGTTGCAAGCGATGGGAATATGCGCGATTGATGCGATTCGATTGGATTGGTCAACACCACAAAATTTAACTAACATTAGACCCCACATAGCCTTTTTCCTTGAAAGTTTGCTGATATGGCTAAAACACTTATATATAGGAAGTACCAGCGGCGTATCCACCATGCTTTAACCCTATCAGTTTCGTTTCGTGAAGCGAGGTCATGTGTGCTAACATATCACAGATAACACAAATAACTGTAAGCGATAGCGATGGCGATTAAGCGATACACGATGAGCGATGGAGCAATACACAAGCGATAGGGCGATACCCATGATACACATAATAAGCGGTTGAGCGAACACACAATAAGCGATCGAGATTGCGAAATACCCATAATAAGCGATAGCGATTGCGAGGTAGATTCTAGAGATAATGTGATTGCGAGCGTGTTGACTTACGAAAAGTCTTGCGATCAAACGCTTGAGTTGCGATTGAGATTGTTACGCCTTGCGATGTAGTATAGTGTGTCGAAAATAACCACAATAGTATATTAGGTCTACGTTCCAACTCCACATGGCACTTTCTTCACAAAACTTCGGTTAGCATGGCGAAACACCGTCATGTTTCAACCATACGCCTCTGTTCCGTGAATAGGTGTCACACTTCTTCAGACATGGTCAAGACGCTTATATATAGGAAATACCAGCGGCGTATCCACCACGCTTAACCATGCCCTGAACGTTAAGGCATTATTGAAACTCTCTACGATCTCCGTGCACTAACCAAAATAATCCCGTGTGCACCCGTGATTAATCTGATTCTTGCACGTTTATCGTACCTTATCTCAAGAACGCATAGTAGGGGTAAAACACATTATATAGTACATAGTGCCAGCATATAGTTTGTACGTGAGTATAAGAGAGAAATAGAATCCACATGCGTCGAGAGATAGAATAAGTTCCACACATAAAAGAAATTGACGGCGATAAGTCGTATTATTACAACAACATTAGAAGCAAACTAACGTTGCCGTGGAGTGTAACAACCCTTGGTAAAACCAACACCCTCAGTATATTTTCTATACCCTATTATATCTTAAAATATCCCAACGTGTCTCATATTACACCCCGTATATGAAAACCGAGCCCAAATTATGTTTTAACATATAAAATAAATCAAAAATAAGAAAAATAGAGTTGAGTCAGGCCGCGTAGACCCACCCCAACATCTTACGCGGGCGGTATTAAGACTGGAATTGACTCCGCTGATTTCTTAAGTTGATACGGGCCGCGTAAGCTTAAGCTTACACTTACGCGGGCCGCTAGAGATCATGAAACGCGGAGACATCCGGTGCTGACACGTGTCGACATCGTGGCGGTCTAGAGGATGACCGGGACAAGCTATATGTTGACCAGGTGGTTGACGCGGGCCGCGTAAGGCTTAGCCTTATCTTACGCGGGCCGCCTGGAAGTCAGAATCCAGCACTATATATAGAACTCATCAGTTTACGTTTTTTGTCGCTCACATTTCAATCTCAAATCACAATTTCTGTAGAGAAGTTATAATACACGGGTATTATACCCCTAATTAGCGAGGTTCTGCTCCGTCGTAAGTATTATAACCCCAGTTTCATAATAGTTACGCTGCCCGATTGATTTAGGATTCCGTAACAACTGTCGTGGTTCTGCCCGACGTAGTTGTTGGAATGCCGTCTCGGGGAAGGTATCATTAATAATTTCAAAGGGTTATGATACTAACCAATGTACATTTGTATAAATTTTAGATTTTACCCAGGAAACCCTTACAAGAAGCCTATGATAGCAAAGTGAGTTTATCCTCTTTTTGTTAATGTTTTTGGAATAAATTACAAAACCTTAATACTTTACAATGTGATTAAGCGGTGATTGAGTCTTTGTAGTTCTTCAATTGATGCCGGTATGTTGGGGTTTTGTATACAAAATTTACTACACTATGAGTAGTAAGTCAAGGTTGACAGTACGTTACCATTGGACAATGAGTTAGCCAATGTGTAATATGACCCACAAGTCAGTGGATTGATAGTACCAAATGGAGTAATTGTGTAGACATAAACATTGTAATCGTCCTCAATACTGTTTTAATCGATAAAATGTTTCTTGATTAAACTGGGATTCACTCACCAGTATTTCCGACTGACAAATGTTTTTAAAAACGCGTTTCAGGTAACCCGATGTGACAGCCAATTAGTAGAAAGCCAGCTGGAGAGCACTAAAGGCTTGGGGATAATGTGGCTATAAAAGTTACCTAATAAACGATGTTTTAAATTCAATAAGATAGGGTTTATCCCTATAAATGTATTGTAATAAGAAACTTAGATTTTGTCCATGTGATTATTAATATAAAATATGGTGGTTTTACTCTGATAAACATTTCCTAACTACGGTCCTAATGAAAATTCCGCTGCAAGATTAAATAACCTGATACCACCACAACTGAGATCGCGTCCGCCCGTTCCCGGGAATAAGGGATCGGGGGTTGCGACACGGAGTACTTCTGCGGAGACTGCGGTTGTTGCTGAAATTCCTCAAGGTTGCGGTCACGTGCGACAATGCTGCGTAAGATGACCATACCAGTTGCAATTTGCGCAATAGCGACAGTTAGCTTCTGGCGGGTGATGATACGTACACGTAAAACACAGGGGATGAGCTCCGTTGTAGGCGCGTTTCAAGTGAACTGGAGCTGATTGGAGGGGTTCTGGTTGCGACAGTCCGGTTGTTGAAGAGCCTGGGCTCATGGTCTTTCGTTTACGGCTGGGCTGAGCTTCCTGAGATGATGCGGTGTCGTCGGCGGATTCGTCTGATGATTTGCTGGAGTTATCGTCGGAGGAATCTTCAGAAGAATCGTCGGTAGATTCGCCAGAGGAATCAACGACAATTGCTTGATGAGCCTGTTTGACATGATTCTTGGAGAAAAATCCGTCTAAGACTCGTATGCTGTTGATTTCTGCGGCCAAACGGTAGGTTTCTTCGATGGTAGCAGGCCTTGCAGCTTCGACAAAATCGCCCACATATTCAGGCAAGCCGCGAATATACTTCGTGATGGCTTTTTCTGAAGTGTTGACTTGGCTTGGGCAGATTATGCTAAGCTGTTTGAACCTTGCGGTGTAGCCAGTATTGTCACCTTCGACTTGCTTGATTTCCCAAAATTCGTCTTCTAGTTTCTGAACTTCATGGGGAGGGCCGTACTTTTTCTTCATGAGCACTTTCAGCTCATCCCAAGAGAGAGCGTAAGCTGCGGAGATCCCATGTTTGTTACGTTCGGCTGTCCACCAGTCGAGTGCTTGCGATTGAAATACTCCGGTAGCACAAGTAGTACGGAAACTATCGGGACACCCACTCTGACGAAGGGTACCGTCGATAGAATCGAACCACTGGAGTAGCTGGGACACACCTCCTTCACCCGTGAACTCCATCGGGTCACAGGCTTTGAAGTGTTTGTAGAGGAAAGCAGATTACGACGCTTCCGTCTTAGAGTCTTCCGAGGTTCGAGAGTTGCTGAGAGAGTGCACTTGAGCGACAATTTGAGGAATGGCCTTGGCCACTTCCCTGACCATAAGCGAGGCAATCCTCTTCTCGGCGCTTCGTTTCCTAGCTGTTTGTCTCGAGTTAGAGTCATTGGAAGGCATTTAGACAGAGAGAGTTTTGGAGTGAGATTCGATCATAATGATTTTTGAGTTTTGCGATTGAGCGCGTTCAAAACTTGATGCGGTAGTATAATAGTAATGCGAAGTCACATAGGAGCCACATAGGAGACACAAGATTCCTAAGTTCTCACACAATGAATTGTTTGTATTTAGACATAGATAGTTGTAGTTTACACTTATACACATACATATCGTGTGTAGATTGCGCGAGGATGCGATGAAGAGGGAGAGAGCGAGAGCGTAAGCGAGTAATTAGACATTCGGTTTTGTTACGAACATTCGTTTCGTTTTGGATTGCGATGGCTGTGCGAGTTGTGCGTTTTGTAAAACAAGGAGCGAAAAATGATAAATCGAGAAATCAATAAGGCGTATAATAAACACATAAAGCGTAATTAAGTTCATTTAAGTGTAAAACCAGCGAGTCGTAAGCTTAGTAAAATAATCAGAGTGCCTCGGGTGTTTAGGCGTCGACTACCCAATGTAACCCAACTATACCCAACAAGTTCGTGCACGTGCGTTGACCTAGAAGACTTATGCTTTCACTGGGATGCAGCTCATGGCATTCGTCCTCCTAGTCATTGCGTGGCTCAAGTTATCGTTATTGTCGAGTCCTTGGTGAGAGCTTTTCGAAAACCATTTTAGAGAGTGAAACGGTTTATTAAGATACGGGTTTCACCCCTGACTTAACAACTTCGTTCATAATTGTGGTTATGCTCTTTGAATAAATTCGTGAGTTCCACTAGATTTCGAAATGGAGACTTTCATCGAGATGTGGATGTCACTCCTAGCTCGAAGAAAGGTTCTCGTGCTAGAAAAATGCGCTGGGTGAGCGATCTCATCGAGAGTTCTTGGTTTTCACACCTGGTCTCGACTGGATCACTCGGTTTTGTTATGCGAGTATTTTCGAAAACGTGTGCATTGTGTCAGCCTTAGGAAAGGCTAAGTAGTATTTCAGCCTTAGGAAAGGCTTCTTCGTGTGAAGCTGTAGTACGCGGTGTTCACACAAAGTTGTAGTTTTTAGCAAATTCGAATGAGAGTATCAATTAGGCCTGTAAAATCTCTTACTAGGTTCGTACGAGTCGGCCCGTTGGTACTTAGACTATAGACTAGGTCGTTTCTAAGACATCGACCCGGACTAGATCGAGTCTTGCCTAATTCCCTATAGTTATGGCTCTGATACCAATCTGTCACACCCCAACCGATGGCGGAATCATCGGGGCGCGGCACTAGGCGAATCAGATTGCTCAAGAGAATCCATAACAACTAAATTGCGACAGTATTTAATGCGTTCATTATCCCATACCAATAAACAATACATTCACATAAGTTATCACAGATTTCTTGTCCTCTCGAACTATACAAATCCGACAACATAGATTTTAGGTGAGTTTCTAGACTTTCTAGCTTGATTTGATGTAGACTGCGACTAAACCTGCAACATACGTTAAAACAACGTCAATACAAAAGTATTGACGAGTATACAAGTTTTGATAGTAGCGAGAAATAGATAAAAAGTGTTGCGAATTACCAAATACATAAACGAGATACCTCAACATACATGCATTTAAGACCGATACTACCGGCTAAGTCACTCGAGCTGCGATTGCGATTGCTATTCATCCTAACTAGACCCCGTCGGGTGCTATAGTACTATACTAGTTAAGGCGGGACCTCGCGAGTATAAGTCCTAACACATATGTAACTAGCATCACGTATAAATATGCATAACAGTTATTCGCAAGTGATAAATAGTTTGATTGAATAATTCGTTTTGATAAATTCGATTTAATATGAACGTATGTTACACCCAAAATGCGATAAAAAGGGGTTCGAGTATACTCACAGTTGGTGTTCAGCTAGTAAACACAACTTGGGTGGATTGAAGGGAGTGCGTCTGAGATCAGCCTGGTTATAGATTGATAGCGTAAGCATCAAACAGTGTGTTAAACGGTGGCGAGTGAACCAAGCGTCAAATGGTAATCCGATCGGATGGCCATTCGATTGGATTGTCACCTCGTTTGGTGAAGATGTGTTTGTGTATGGTGGTTTGCCTTTTGAAGTTTTCGTTGTAGCCTTTTGAAAACAGAGAAGCATCTCTACCCTTCAGGTCGATCGTTCGAACGACGGCTCGATCGGGTGACGATCCGATTAGTAGGACACTTAGTGAGAACAAGTTCCCAGCAGTTTGTCACTCGATCGGATTGCAATCCGATCGGGTGGCTTCCGTTTGGAACTGACTATGTATTGAACATGCTGAAAATTGTTTAAGTGTCGACGTCCTAAACATCACATGGTCGGATAGTCGTTCGATCGGGTGGTAATCCGATCGGACGGCAATCCGTTCGACGTTCAAGACTTTGAAAAGTTGAAATGAAAGTTTCAGTGAGGAACCAAGTGCAAGCCGATCGGACGGCTGTCCGATCGGGTGGCTATCCGATCGGGTGGTAATCCGATTGGACGACATTCCGTTCCAACTACCTTGATCGTCTGGACACTTGATTGTTTTGAAAGTTTGTGGTTTTGATCGAGACGATGTGATAACGAGCCAAACAACATAACTCCATTACGAACCAAGTCCTCCGATTGAACCGGAATCACCCTGGTCTGATCAGTTAACTGTCCGTAACGGTTGTTCATGCTTAACCCGAAATCGGTTGTCTCTTTAGACAGAATCAGATTTGGAACCAACACTTCACTTAGAATGAGTAGAAGATTGGAACGAGCTCTGATTCCATCGGTTTTGAGTGCATTGAGTGTAAAAGAGTTGAAAGAAAGTTGAAAAACCATCTTTCAATCCTTTTATCCGTGATTATATATAGATCTATGCGAGAATGTTGTTTATTCTTGAGGAAATCCTTCAGATCTGAGTGGTTCTTGGTGGAATGAGGCCAACACTTGAAGTTCATAAGAACTCCATGATGACATCATCCTAGAACACCTCAAATCCAATGATTTCACGGTTAAAAGTTAAGATTCAAAAGAGAAAATGATGAAGAAGTGCGTGTAGATCATGGATGTACAAGATTTGAGGTAGAAACTTACAAGAATCGCGAGAAATCGAGAGAAAATAGCCCCAAAGTGTGCTGGTCGAGTGAGAGCTGTCGCATCACTGTTCAAGTGATGTGACATGTGCTATTTATAGGTGAAGTGGAGTGAAGGGGAAGAAGTGCAACGGATCGGACGGCTATCCGATCGGGTGGCTGTCCGATCGGGTGGCTGTCCGATCGGGTGGTAATCCGATCGGATTGCCACCCGATCGAGTGGTCACTCGGTCGGTGGTCTCCGGCGAATGGCGTTTCGATGTTTCGTTTTGTTCGTTAAGCGTCGCGATTGTTTGGTTACACACTTTCATACCCATATTCATATATTTATTATAATTAGTCACATAGGGTCGTATATACATATCCATATCTCAAATCCTGCGATAATCGAGTTACGCGTGCCTGCGAGTGCGTTTCCTTGAGTATCGAGTTGCACTGTGACACATCACGGCTATCAAGGAGGGTAGAATTGGTCCTCACTTGACGTCTTCGTGGTTGTCAGCAAGTGCAATGTGATGTGATAGCGATTAAGTATGCGTAATATGCGAAAATACTACGAAATAGCGATGTATGCGATATAGCTACATTATGATCCGAATCTCTGGTGCTAGGCGTAACGAGTGTAATGAGTAGTAATAACGCACGAATGTGCGGGTTGTTACAGTCTCCCCTGCTTTAGGAAATTTCGTCCCGAAATTAATCCACCAGGAGGGTTGCGAGGATCGATGCGAGTGGGAGTAGCGATCAAGAGCGTCAGAAATAAACGAGCGATCGATTGAAACTTGACGAGCGAGAGCATTGCGATGACCAACGATGGCAGTGAGTAAGGCGATTCGTATGACAAAATATGGCAACACACGAAAAGCGATCCGAAGGTGTTTCAAATTCTCGAAAAGTTGATTAATTCGAAGAGGTTTGAAGAAACTTGTTTATGCAAAATCTTCCCACAGTGCGGCGTTAAACTGTTTCGATGTTCACGCCCGCGCTATGAGTGGGGTTTTATTAGGTTACTAGAAGATTTTAGGGTGTTTAAAACTCGTTTTACGAAATCTTCTCGTCACGCGGTAGTAACTCGAGTCGATTGTCACACCATCGTTACAAGAAAATCTCGATTTGTACAAAGGGTTTGATCAAATTTTAGAAAAAGTTTTGTAAGAAAAGATCAGTTTAAAATTTGTGTAAACAAGGCCTTTTAATAATTCCAAAAATTTAAATTTAAGGTCGGCCCCGCATGGCACCTTTCCACGAAAGTTCGACAATATGGTTAAAACACTTATGTATAGGAAGTACCAGCGGCGTATCCACCATGCTTTAGCCATATGGCTTCCGTCTCGTGAGGTAGTGTCATACGTGTCGACATAGTACAGACAGACTTGCGATGACTTGATCCAAACAGGAAAAGGGTTGGATCAAGTCTTGAAAAAGCAAACTGAGTGATGAGGTCGTTTTCGAACTCAGTTTAGTGTCACGAGCGAGTGCGACAAGCGATTAACAGTACACGATAATTGATAGCGCAAAACAAACACAAACATAGTAAGTGAAGACAACGGAGAAAAGCGAAGAGCGATAAGCGATGAGCGACGAGCGATAGTGACAATCGTCAAGCGATAGGCGACGATCGACGCGTTGCAAGCGATGGGAATATGCGCGATTGATGCGATTCGATTGGATTGGTCAACACCACAAAATTTAACTAACATTAGACCCCACATAGCTTTTTTCCACGAAAGTTTGCTGATATGGCTAAAACACTTATATATAGGAAGTACCAGCGGCTAGGGCTGTAAACGAACCGAACGTTCAGCGAACAGTTCGTGAACCGTTCGGCGGGAAGTTCGTTTATGTTCGTTCGTTTAATAAACGAACGAACATGAACAAGAAATTTCGTTCGATTAGTTAAATGAACGAACATGAACAAAGGTCTCGTTCGTTCAATTGTGTTCGTGAACGTTCGGTAAGGTGTTCGTGAACATTCGTTCATTTACGTTCGTTTATGTTCGTATGTTCGTGTTTTAATTAAAGATTTTTATACTTTCGTATATTTTATCTATACTTTTTATACTATTAAACTTTTATTTATATCATTACCCTAACAATTAAACTAGGAAACTCTCTTTCACCTTATTTATGCACCATTTCCCTTTCTTTTCTCATTATTTACCTCCGTTCCACAATAAGGGATTTAAGTTCTAGTGCTACTCTCTGGGCCATCCACCTTTATCCTTCACCGCGTTCGCCAAATTTATTTGTGTTCGCTTGTGTTCGTGAACCGTTCGTGAACACGCTCCTTTCCTTAATGAACGAACACGAACATAAAATCTCGTTCGGTAAGTGTTCATGAACCGTTCGTGAACACATTCATTTCCTTAACGAACGAACACGAACAAGGCCTCGTTCGTGTTCGTTCGGTTCGTTTACAGCCCTACCAGCGGCGTATCCACCATGCTTTAACCCTATCAGTTTCATTTCGTGAAGCGAGGTCATGTGTGCTAACATATCACAGATAACACAAATAACGGTAAGTGATAGCGATGGCGAATAAGCGATACACGATGAGCGATGGAGCAATACACAAGCGATAGGGCGTTACCCACGATACACATAATAAGCGATTAAGCGAGCACATAATAAGCGATCGAGATTGCGAAATACCCATAATAAGCGATAGCGATTGCGAGGTAGATTCTAGCGATAATGCGATTGCGAGCGTGTTGACTTACGAAAAGTCTTGCGATCACACTCTTGAGTTGCGATTGAGATTGTTACACCTTGCGATGTAGTATAGTGTGTCGAAAATAACCACAATTGTATATTAGGTCTACGTTCCAACTCCACATGGCACTTTCTTCACAAAACTTCGGTTAGCATGGCGAAACACCGTCATGTTTCAACCATACGCCTCTGTTCCATGAATAGGTGTCACACTTTGTCAGACATGGTCAAGACGCTTATATATAGGAAGTACCAGCGGCGTATCCACCACGCTTAACCATGCCCTGAACGTTAAGGCATTATTGAAACTCTCTACGATCTCCGTGCACTAACCAAAATAATCCCGTGTGCACCCGTGATTAATCTGATTCTTGCACGTTTATCGTACCTTATCTCAAGAACGCATAGTAGGGGTAAAATACATTATATAGTACATAGTGCCAGCATATAGTTTGTGCGCGAGTATAAGAGAGAAATAGAATCCACATGCGTCGAGAGATAGAATAAGTTCCACACATAAAAGAAATTGACGGCGATAAGTCGTATTATTACAACAACATTAGAAGCAAAATAACGTTGCCGTGGAGTACTTCTGCGGAGACTGCGGTTGTTGCTGAAATTCCTCAAGGTTGCGGTCCCGTGCGACAGTGCTGCGTAAGATAACCATACCAGTTGCAATTTGCGTAATAGCGACAGTTAGCTTCTGGCGGGTGATGATACGTACACGTAAAACACAGGGGATGAGCTCCGTTGTAGGCGCGTTTCAAGTGAACTGGAGCTGATTTGAGGGGTTCTGGTTGCGACAGTCCGGTTGTTGAAGAGCCTGGGCTCATGGTCTTTCGTTTACGGCTAGGCTGAGCTTCCTGAGATGATGCGGTGTCGTCGGCGGATTCGTCTGATGATTTGCTGGAGTTTTCGTCGGAGGAATCTTCAGAAGAATCGTCGGTAGATTCGCCAGAGGAATCAACGACAATTTCTTGATGAGCCTGTTTGACATGATTCTTGGAGAAAAATCCGTCTAAGACTCGTTTGCTGTTGATTTCTGCGGCCAAGCGGTAGGTTTCTTCGATGGTAGCAGGCCTTGCAGCTTCGACAAAATCGCCCACACATTCAGGCAAGCCGCGAATATACTTCGTGATGGCTTTTTCTGAAGTTTTGACTTGGCTTGGGCAGATTATGCTAAGCTGTTTGAACCTTGTGGTGTAGCCAGTATTGTCACCTTCGACTTGCTTGATTTCCCAAAATTCGTCTTCTAGTTTCTGAACTTCGTGGGGAGGGCAGTACTCTTTCTTCATGAGCTCTTTTAGCTCATCCCAAGAGAGAGCGTAAGCTGCGGAGATCCCACGTTTGTTACGTTCGGCTGTCCACCAGTCGAGTGCTTGCGATTGAAATACTCCGGTAGCATAAGTAGTATGGAAACTATCGGGACACCCACTCTGACGAAGGGTAACGTCGATAGAATGGAACCACTGGAGTAGCTTGGACACACCTCCTTCACCCGTGAACTCCATCGGGTGACAGGCTTTGAAGTGTTTGTAGAGGAAAGCAGATTGCGGCGCTTCCGTCTTAGAGTCTTCCGAGGTTCGAGAGTTGCTGAGAGAGTGCACTTGAGCAACAATTTGAGGAATAACTGTTAGGCCCTAAAGTGTGAGACTGACGCATCAAATTAACACAACGAGCTATGGTTACGAGCTGGGTCTTACCGGGTTAGTTTATATTAGGTTGTGGACCTTTATAGGTCACTTGGGCTAAGCTTTAGGCCATGTGGGCCAAGCAGGCCCAAGGGGAGCCCATGTAGGGAAGTGGGCTTGAGTTAGTATAAAAACAAGTTTTTGACTTGTTTTAGGTTTTGAACCTTTTGGAGCCTCAGTTACAGAATTCTAGAGATATAGAGAGTGGGAGGCGATTGGTGGTGAAGATACTTGTACTAGACGGTTTTGCTTATTCAAGTAATAGAATCGTGTGCAAGTGTTGAAAAGTAATTCGGTGTGTTCTTCGTATTCGGTTTGTTCTTGTTTGTTTTTCATCTTATTTCTTGAATCACCTATTGATTGGATTCCGCACACTCAATAGGGTGTTTGATATCATTGAAAGATCCGTTTTACGGGACTTACAAGTGGTATCAGAGCCATTAGAACATGTTTCTAGGCTCGGTGTGATATCAAAGATTCAAGATTTTCGTTATTTTTTGGTTGGTGTTCTTCACGTTCCTCATTGTGTTCATCCAAATTTTATAAAAAGTCAGTATATTTTGGTACTTTGATTTTTGAAAAGGTTGTTAAAAGATTAGACGAAATCTTTTTATTTTTTCTGAAGATATCCTGTTTTTTAAAAAATTCCCAAAGTTTCGAAAGAGGGTTGTTGGCTGAAATTGAAACTTTCCTTATCCTAGTTTATTTTACAGCTCATCATATCTTTTGAAAACAACTTTCTTTTTCAGTTGAACGAGTATACGTTTTCACAGGTTTCGAGTTACCAGCTTCCTCCACTCACGGTTTCGAGTCCCAATTTTTAAGGAAACAAAGGTTTCGAGTTATCTACACTTCACTGTCTCGAGTCGCAATCTCTTCAACCAACATCATCATCCTCAGTCTCGAGTCATCTGCTTCATCACGTTTTGACTCCATCTCCACGGTCTCGACACACAAAGCTTTCAAGGTCTCGAGTCTACTGGTCTCGAGTCATCAACAACTAGTCTTGACTCACAAAGATCTCGACTGAGGTCTCGAGTCATTCATTGTTCCGAGTTCTCGAGTCGCAACCACTGTCTCGACTCACAACAGCTCACGGTTTCGAGTCACGGTCTCGAGTCATCTTCTTCCGAGTGGTCTCGACTCATCACCTCACGGTCTCGACTCATCACCTCACCGGTCTCGACTCGCACTGTTCCGACTTGCAACCTCGTTCCGACTTGCAACCATCTCCACTGCTCATAATCTTCATTGTAACACCCCGTGTTTTCACGAGTGAAAGTCAAAGTCAAGGTCAAAGTCAACGACCGATTTCGCGCGACGTGACTCGTAGAATTGTTTGGATTATATTTAGATTATGTGGAGTAAATGTTGTACATTGCAATAACCGGGTCATGCTAACCGTGTTTCAACCGATCTACGACTGTGAACGATAGGAAGTAACAATGCGATAAAGTTAATCAAGCTATGCTAATCAAATCGACATCAAATCGTAACTCGAATTATGTATTTTATTTGTCAGTTATACGTGTGTGTGTGCCTTACGTGTTACTTGTGCATGTTTATTTTATGTTGTGTGGTGATAATCAAGCGAACTCAATCGAACTCGAAGTCTAACTCGATTATGATCGAACCCGAACTCGAATCCCGAATCGAACCATGTAAGAAGTAGTTGGGACTGAAAGTAATTTAGTTAGGAAACCCTATCGAATCGCTCGCAAATCGAAACCGAATCAACATCGCACCGAACACACCAGAGGAGGTGGCGTCCGCACGGATTGCCAATCCGCACGGATTGCCAATCCGCACGGATTGCCAATCCGCACGGATGACCAGTCTGCGCGGATAACCTACCCGGGTGCGTGCCATGCGCACGGCTCACCCTTTCCCTTTTTGGCATCCTATAAATACACGGGTCACCCTCCACTTTTTCCACTTTTGGCAAGTGACGTCCGAACCTCACGCATTCTTCACCTTTTCTCAGATTTCTCTCAATCCAGG
This sequence comes from Helianthus tuberosus, assembly GCA_030545235.1. Classification (NCBI taxonomy): domain Eukaryota; kingdom Viridiplantae; phylum Streptophyta; class Magnoliopsida; order Asterales; family Asteraceae; genus Helianthus; species Helianthus tuberosus. Next base: position 20,730 of record JARYGA010048008.1, read on the forward strand.
TAAGATCTTGCACTAATTCTTGTACATCTTTGATCACTACACCATACTACACATTTCCATCTTTCAAATCTTCACTTTCAACCATGAAATCATCCGGATTCGAGGTATTCACGGGTGACGTCATCATGAAGTTCATAAGAACTTCATGCTTGGCTTCATTCCACCAAGAATATCTCAGATCTAAACGATTTCTACAAGTTTTTACAATAACTTCACCTAGATCTAAACTTTTCTAAGGATAAAAGAGTTGAAAGAAATAAACCTAAGTTCTCTCCCTTAAAACCGGTACGAATCCGATCAGTCCTAGTGTTCTACTCGTCAATAGTGATGCCCTAGTACTAGATCTGGAGTCCTACCCATAGACAATTGATTTCGGGGTTAACCGGGATGACCGTTCTGAGTCGCCGACAGGCCGAGTTAGGGTGGTTCCTGGCCGGTCTGGTTACGCGGGTGAGAACACAACTCCAAGTGGTTGCCACGTAATCAGAACGTCTCGATAAACGACAACAGAAACCAAGTGTAAACGAACGGAACAACCAGACCAGTTGTCCGCACGGACAAGCTGTCCGAACGGACTAGCTGTCCGCACGGACGAGCCGTACGCACGGACGAGCCGTACGCACGTACAGGTCATACGCACGGGTTGTCACCCGCACGGACTACCCTTGGGACCCACTTTCCAAACGAGGTTTGAGTATCGACGAACGAGCAATCCGGACGGACGACCTCTGAATGGATTACTCTTCGGATCATGAGATACTAAGACCATAAAATAAAAATCAAACAATCTTCATCCGCACGGCCAAACCGTACGCACGGACAGGCTATCCGGACGGATTGTCTCTGCCCGCGCGCACAGGCTGCCCGCACGGACTACCGTACGCACGGACTGCCGTCCGCGCGACCGGCTTGAAAGGTAGAAACACTTAGGTGTTTCCTAAATGCTACAACGAAAACTCCAAAGCACAAGCCATCATACACAAACACATCTTAGGAAGAAACAATCCACTTGAACATTTATCCACACAAGCAATCTAACCGTACGGATAAGTCGTCCGCACGTACAACTAGTCCTCACGGGTTGCCACCCGCACGGACAGTCACACGCACGGATAACTTACCCGGATGGATCACCATCCGCACGCATCACCATCCGCACGGATAGGTCATGCGCACGGATGACTTCTACTCACAGGTAACTGATCCGCACGATCAGTCATCCTACCCACTCTCACTTGTACTGTTTTACGCGTCACTTATCGTTACGTTATCGAATCTATTCAGGCTAAACGTACTCGCTGTAAAGCGCTCCCTTCAATCCATATCGCTGTGAGTATACTCGAACCCTTTTTGCTCTTAGCACTTTTGGGTGTTACATACGTTACAACTATTCAAACTACAACTATCACACTACTCAAGCTATTTTAACGCTTAACCATTAATGCATGTTATACGTGGCTTATGAATGCTTGTTTGTTATGTTTACACATGGAATGCTGTCTACCTGCCTTAGCAACGATAGTACTATAGTTTGGACTCAGCACCCGTTCACACGGGGGTTGTTAAGGATCTTTTACTTGCATGAATTACAGTGGTAATCGTGTATTACGAACTGCCTTGGGCAGTCAACCCGCAGTCATTGGTATCGATGGATCTATGTCGATAACTAACGTGCTTCATTTCTCTATGTGTACGTGCTGGTTATGCGTAAACGAATTCGAACTCTATATGCTATTATCAAACTTGTATGCTCACCTTTACATTTTATGTATTGACATTATTTTAACGTATGTGACAGGTGCTTAGGACGCATATGTGGTAGGAGTTGGAAGCTAGAATAAAGCTTTAGAGCCCAACAAATAGTTGTCTGTAGATAACTTATTAGGGGTCTCTAGAAGCAGATAAACAATTGCTACTTATTTAAATCTGAGTTGTCGGAACAGAGTATTTGTTTTGATGTTGCCTGTAATAACTTGTTTGACTATTTATGTTACGGTATGGGATGTAATGTTTACTTAAATGGTAATGATAGTTGTTATGGAAACTTCTGGACAATCTGTTTCGCTCAGTGCCGCGCCCCGATGATTCCGCCATCGGTTGGGGTGTGACAGATTGGTATCAGAGCCATAACTATAGGGAATTAGGCAAGACTCGACCTAGTCCGGGTCGAAGTCTTAGAGACCTAGACTATAGTTAAGAATCAACAGACCAACTCACGCGTATGCGTAAATCCGCCACTATCACTCACTCTTTTCTATCATTACACGCGAATTTTCAAGTTGTAAACAGGCAATAAGGCCGAGAATAGGTGTGAAAACCGCAAACTCTCGACTAAAGTTGCCTGATCAGCTTGCGTTTTAGCTACAAACGGGGAGAATTATACCGAATCAGGAGTGAAATCCATATTTTGATGAATAATCTCCTCAATCTTTATCAAAGACAAGGACGGAAGTTGCAAGATAGGGGTGAAACCCTAACCTTGACGACTCGTCCCGCTTTTATACAAAACTCCACCAAAGTTCGATGGACTCCAACGGTCTAAAGACACAACCTAACCAACGGGAATTGCGCCAGCGCCCAAGAATCGAGGCAAAGGCATAGTCCTGGAGGTCGTTGTGCAGGATCCTTGCGAATAGTCGAGCTACTTTGGTTAGTCGAAGTCTATTAGCAGCAGACAATCTACCTTCGATTTATCGATCTTTATGAAAATCTTGTGAATATTCTGTTATTTGTTAACGTTTTGGGGTACTATTGGTTTCAACTCAACACTATTACTTCTGCTAAAACACAAAACCCACACGACTCATAGCTAGCGAATTGACAATAGAGGCAGTCAGAATGGTTTGTATGCTCGTAGGTGCTTTTAGTGGCTAAGTATATGTGTTTCTTGCTGATTGTGCTTATGTGAATAGGAATACTGTGATTATGTGCTCTATATGTCTATGTGATTTTGTGCAAATCTGTGATTCTGTGACTATGTGTGTTTAAATGGTACGTGTTGCTGAGCTTTAGTAGTGTTAGACGTGTGAGGTGAGATTCGAATACATGTGTTGAGTTCCATGGCGATGTCTATTGCAGACAATGTCGTCTGGATCCCGTCATCAACTCTCTCGTCAGGAAAAGAGGGACAGACGCCTTGCTTCCATCGTCGCGAAAGCTGTAGCAAAGGCTGTGAGCGATGTCTGCGAGAATGCCAGCAAATCATCCGAGGAATCGAGGACTGAGGGTCCTAGAGCTACCGCGAGACCTTTCAGTTTCAAACAATTCAAGTCATGTGGGCCGAAAGAATTCACAGGCGAAGGAGGTCCTACTGCTCTATTCCACTGGTTTGACTCTATCGAGGTTACTCTGCGACAAAGTGGTTGCCCTGATGACCTCCGAACTCTGAACGCTACCGGCGTCTTTCAGTCCCGTTCTTTGGACTGGTGGACGGCCGAGAGGAACAAGAGAGGGAATGATGCAGCTTACGGTTTGTCGTGGGAAGAGCTCAAAGAAGTCATGCTGGAGGAATTATGCCCTCCTCACGAGCGTCAAAAGCTTGAAGATGAATTTTGGCACATACATCAGAAGGATGGAGACAATGCTGGTCTCACTGCTCGCTTCAAACAACTCAGCATTATCTGTCCCGACCAGGTCAAGACTCCCGAGATGACCATCAAGAAGTACATCCGAGCTTTGCCCGACTGCGTTGCTGATTTCGTGCAAGCGGCTAAGACTACCACGATCGAGGAAACCTATCTGCTAGCCGCTGAAATCAATGACAAAAGGGTTAAGGCTGGGGTATGGGATAAGACCTCCAAGCATCTGCATCAAGCTACCGCTACTGCACCAACTGCTGAACCCACGTCGTCAAGCACCAAGAGAAAGAACAAGAGAAAGAACAGCTCCACCAACAAGAACTGTGCGATTTCTGCTGCACCGATCCAAGCTGTACCTGCTCAACAGCGTTAAGTAGTGGCGCCTGTGGCCAATGCACCGCCTGCAAAGCGTGCATATACTGGGCCACACCCACTCTGCCCTACTTGCACCTATCATCACCCGACTGCTATTCAATGCCGCTTCTGTGCTCATTGCAACGTCTACGGCCACTTTACTGTCAACTGCCGTATTCATCAAGCTCCTTCCAATCAAGCTCTACTCGCTGCCCCACAGGGTCAACAAGCTCCTCCGGCACCCGTAGTCAAAGCCAGAGCATGCTTCACATGTGGCGACCCGAACCATTTCGCCAACATGTGCCCGAACAGGGTGGTGAAACAAGAACCCCAGCAGCAACAGCAGCAACCACAGCAACAGCAACAGCAACAGCAGCAGCAACAGGCCGCACATGCCAGAACTTTCAATCTCAACGTACGTCAAGCCCAGGCCGACAACAACGTGGTGAATGCTACGTTCCTTGTGAATGGTATTTATGCTTCATGTTTGTTTGATATTGGAGCCGATAATTGCTTTGTGTCACTCGAATTTGAGAAACTCCTTAGTCGTAAACGTTCTCGACTCTCCTCTGCTTTCGATGTTGAAGTTGCTACCGGAAGAACCGTCGCTGTAAACTCCGTTATTCGTGATTGCACTCTCGAGCTCAACAATCACATCTTCTCGATCGATCTCATTCCAGTGCAACTAGGAAGCTTCGATGTCATAGTAGGCATGGACTTTCTTCGCGAAAACCATGCCGAAGTTGTGTGCTTTGATAAAATGATTCGTTTTTCGCTCGCAAACGGTGATTCTTTGTGCGTCTATGGTGATACTACTTCAAAGGGTCTCAAGCTTATGTCATGCCTACAAGCTAGCAAGTATCTCCGTAAGGAATACAGGGCTTTCTTGGCTCACGTCGTAGCAGCGGAAAAGGAAAAGAAACAGAAGAAGAAAGTAAAAGACATTCCAGTGGTTCGAGAATTTCCTCAAGTTTTTCCAGAGGATCTTCCCGGACTACCTCCGAAGCGTGATATTGATTTTCGCATTGATCTCATTCCTGGAGCTAATCCTATCGCCAGAGCTCCTTATCGACTCGCGCCGTCCGAAATGCGCGAACTCTCAACCCAACTCCAGGAATTACTTGAAAAAGGCTTTATTCGCCCGAGCACCTCTCCTTGGGGCGCACCAGTTCTTTTCGTTAAAAAGAAGGACGGGTCGTTCCGGATGTGCATCGACTACCGGGAATTGAATAAGTTGACTATCAAGAACCGCTATCCTCTACCTCGAATCGACGATCTGTTTGATCAGCTGCAAGGCGCTACGTGTTTCTCGAAGATTGATCTACGTTCAGGATACCATCAGCTGCGTATACAAGAAGAAGATATACCCAAAACCGCGTTTCGCACTCGTTACGGCCATTACGAATTCGTTGTCATGCCTTTTGGCCTAACCAATGCACCAGCAGTTTTCATGGATCTGATGAATCGAGTGTGTAAACCGTATCTGGACCGTTTCGTCATCGTGTTCATCGATGATGTGTTGATCAATTCCAAAACAAGAGCCGAACACGCGCAACATCTACGTTTGGTTCTCGAGTTACTCCAGGGGAACCAACTCTACGCCAAATTCTCCAAGTGTGAGTTTTGGCTGGGGGAGGTTCAGTTTCTGGGTCACATCGTAAATAGTCAGGGTATTCACGTCGATCCTGCGAAGATTGAAGCTGTTAAGAGCTGGGTTACGCCTAAGAACCCGACCGAAGTCCGCTCCTTTCTCGGGCTAGCGGGCTATTATCGACGATTCATCGAAGGATTCTCGAAGATTGCTGTACCACTCACTTCTCTCACTCATAAGGATCAGCCTTTTGTCTGGGGAACAAAACAAGAGTCTGCCTTTCGAACCCTCAAGTACATGCTTTGCAATGCTCCTGTTCTCACACTACCCGACGGAAACGATAATTTCATTGTCTACTGTGATGCTTCTAACCTTGGTCTCGGTTGTGTCTTAATGCAACGAGACAAGGTTATAGCTTACGCATCTCGTCAGCTCAAAATCCACGAGAAGAACTATACGACCCACGATCTCGAGCTAGGCGCAGTTGTTTTTGCATTAAAGGTTTGGCGACACTACCTGTATGGTACCAAGTGTACGATCTTCACCGATCATAGGAGCCTGCAACATATCTTTAATCAGAAGGAACTAAATATGCGTCAACGCCGATGGGTAGAACTTCTCAATGATTACGACTGTGAGATTCGTTATCACCCAGGCAAGGCAAATGTTGTTGCCGACGCACTTAGCAGACGAAGTTATCTGCTTAGCACCCGAAATGTTCAAGCCCAGCACAATCTCGAAGCTCTTATTCGCGACGCCCAGCATGCTTGTTTCAACGAGCGCACTTTGAAGAAAGAAAGAATCTACCACGATGGAGCCCAGCTTGTGAGCAAATCAAACGGGATATTCCACTTCTTAGACAAAATCTGGATTCCCAAGCGAACCAACCTGCGACAGATCATCATGGATGAAGCCCACAAATCCCGATACTCTATTCATCCTGGTGCTGACAAAATGTACCATGACCTTCGATATAGGTACTGGTGGCCGGGTATGAAACGGGATATCGCTCTTTACGTCAGAAAATGCCTAACCTGTGCTAGAATCAAGGCTGAACATCAAAGACCCTCTGGCTTGCTCGAACAACCTCCAATCCCCATGTGGAAGTGGGAGAGCATAGCTATGGATTTCGTAACCAAGCTTCCAACCACGTCATCAGGTCACGACAGCATTTGGGTTGTTATTGACCGTTTGACAAAATCAGCTCACTTTCTGCCAATACGAGAAGACTACAAGGTAGAACGATTAGCCCGAATCTACACCGACGAGATCATTTGTCGACATGGGACGCCTCGTGACATCATCTCTGATCGTGATGCCCGGTTCACTTCACGATTGTGGGAAACGTTTCAAACGGCACTCGGTACAACGCTTAATCTAAGTACTGCGTTCCACCCACAAACCGACGGTCAGATTGAAAGAACGATTCGTACGCTTGAAGACATGCTTCGTTCGTGTGTTCTAGACTTCGGTGGTAATTGGGATAGACACCTTCCGTTAGTCGAATTCTCGTATAACAACAGCTACCAGGCTAGCATCCAGATGGCACCTTTCGAGGCCTTATACGGAAGAAGATGTCGATCGCCTATTGTATGGCACGAGATCGGTCACTCGCAACTAACCGGTCCGGAGCTGCTACAAGAAACGACAGACAAAATTCTCCAAATACGAGACAACCTAGCGAAAGCTCGGGATAGACAGAAAGTTCTCGCCGATAAAAAGCGCAAACACCGTGAATATGTCGTTGGTGACTACGTACTCTTAAAGGTATCACCTTGGAAGGGTGTAGTCCGATTCAGCAAAAAGGGGAAACTCGCGCCTCGATATGTGGGACCTTTTAAGATTCTGGAAAGGATCGGAAAAGTCGCCTACAGGCTCGAATTACCGGAGGAACTTAGCAATGTCCATCCGACTTTCCACGTGTCAAACCTCCGAAAGTGCATCTACGACCCCGACTTACATGTTCCTCTAGATGATCTACAAGTGAACGAAACATTACACTTCGTGGAAAAGCCTGTCGAAATCATGGATCGCAAAACCAAAGAACTCAGTCGCTCACGCATTCCTATTGTGAAAGTTCGGTGGGAAGGCAAGCGAGGCGCGGAGTTCACTTGGGAACTCGAAAGCGACATGAAGGCCAAGTACCCGCAGTTGTTTAATTAGAGAGATAATCTTAGAGAGAGAAAGTCTAGAAAGAGAAAGTCTCTCACGTGATTTCCAGAGCTTGTAATCGTCAGATCATCAAATGAATCGCGTTAAAATTATACGTTTTTGTCTGTTCGATCTCACTCGTGCACGGATTCCGCACGTCGTACGAGTCGGATCGCAATCGAAACGAATTCAAACCGGAACCTACAATGATCAAGGTTTTGAAAAGAAAAAGAAAAAGGTTTTGAAAATGAAAAATTAAAGATTGAAAAAGATTTCTCTCAAACGACTTCGAATTGAAATCTAAAACTTTATAGGCTTTTAAATCAGGTACTTTCGCTTATCATATCCAAAAATCAGCCGATTTTAACCGTAAAATACTGGTTAATTTGACGATTTTCAATGATCCAAACAAAGGACTCTCACACGTGATTCACGAATTAGTTACAGCTTCCGGCTTAATTTCGGGACGAAATTTCCTAAACAAGGGGAGGCTGTAACACCCCGTGTTTTCACGAGTGAAAGTCAAAGTCAAGGTCAAAGTCAACGACCGATTTCGCGCGACGTGACTCGTAGAATTGTTTGGATTATATTTAGATTATGTGGAGTAAATGTTGTACATTGCAATAACCGGGTCATGCTAACCATGTTTCAACCGATCTACGACTGTGAACGATAGGAAGTAACAATGCGATAAAGTTAATCAAGCTATGCTAATCAAATCGACATCAAATCGTAACTCGAATTATGTATTTTATTTGTCAGTTATACGTGTGTGTGTGCCTTACGTGTTACTTGTGCATGTTTATTTTATGTTGTGTGGTGATAATCAAGCGAACTCAATCGAACTCGAAGTCTAACTCGAATATGATCGAACCCGAACTCGAATCCCGAATCGAACCATGTAAGAAGTAGTTGGGACTGAAAGTAATTTAGTTAGGAAACCCTATCGAATCGCTCGCAAATCGAAACCGAATCAACATCGCACCGAACACACCAGAGGAGGTGGCGTCCGCACGGATTGCCAATCCGCACGGATTGCCAATCCGCACGGATTGCCAATCCGCACGGATGACCAGTCCGCGCGGATAACCTACCCGGGTGCGTGCCATGCGCACGGCTCACCCTTTCCCTTTTTGGCATCCTATAAATACACGGGTCACCCTCCACTGTTTCCACTTTTGGCAAGTGACGTCCGAACCTCACGCATTCTTCACCTTTTCTCAGATTTCTCTCAATCCAGGTAAGATCTTGCACTAATTCTTGTACATCTTTGATCACTACACCAACTACACATTTCCATCTTTCAAATCTTCACTTTCAACCATGAAATCATCCGGATTCGAGGTATTCGCGGGTGACGTCATCATGAAGTTCATAAGAACTTCATGCTTGGCTTCATTCCACCAAGAATATCTCAGATCTAAACGATTTCTACAAGTTTTTACAATAACTTCACCTAGATCTAAACTTTTCTAAGGATAAAAGAGTTGAAAGAAATAAACCTAAGTTCTCTCCCTTAAAACCGGTACGAATCCGATCAGTCCTAGTGTTCTACTCGTCAATAGTGATGCCCTAGTACTAGATCTGGAGTCCTACCCATAGACAACTGATTTCGGGGTTAACCGGGATGACCGTTCTGAGTCGCCGACAGGCCGAGTTAGGGTGGTTCCTGGCCGGTCTGGTTACGCGGGTGAGAACACAACTCCAAGTGGTTGCCACGTAATCAGAACGTCTCGATAAACGACAACAGAAACCAAGTGTAGACGAACGGAACAACCAGACCAGTTGTCCGCACGGACAAGCTGTCCGCACGGACTAGCTATCCGCACGGACGAGCCGTACGCACGTACAGGTCATACGCACGGGTTGTCACCCGCACGGACTACCCTTGGGACCCACTTTCCAAACGAGGTTTGAGTATCGACGAACGAGCAATCCGGACGGACGACCTCTGAATGGATTACTCTTCGGATCATGAGATACTAAGACCTTAAAATAAAAATCAAACAATCTTCATCCGCACGGCCAAGCCGTACGCACGGACAGGCTATCCGGACGGATTGTCTCTGCCCGCGCGCACAGGCTGCCCGCACGGACTACCGTACGCACGGACTGCCGTCCGCGCGACCGGCTTGAAAGGTAGAAACACTTAGGTGTTTCCTAAATGCTACAACGAAAACTCCAAAGCACAAGCCATCATACACAAACACATCTTAGGAAGAAACAATCCACTTGAACATTTATCCACACAAGCAATCTAACCGTACGGATAAGTCGTCCGCACGTACAACTAGTCCGCACGGGTTGCCACCCGCACAGACAGTCACACGCACGGATAACTTACCCGGATGGATCACCATCCGCACGCATCACCATCCGCACGGATAGGTCATGCGCACGGATGACTTCTACTCACAGGTAACTGATCCGCACGATCAGTCATCCTACCCACTCTCACTTGTACTGTTTTACGCGTCACTTATCGTTACGTTATCGAATCTATTCAGGCTAAACGTACTCGCTGTAAAGCGCTCCCTTCAATCCATATCGCTGTGAGTATACTCGAACCCTTTTTGCTCTTAGCACTTTTGGGTGTTACATACGTTACAACTATTCAAACTACAACTATCACACTACTCAAGCTATTTTAACGCTTAACCATTAATGCATGTTATACGTGGCTTATGAATGCTTGTTTGTTATGTTTACACATGGAATGCTGTCTACCTGCCTTAGCAACGATAGTACTATAGTTTGGACTCAGCACCCGTTCACACGAGGGTTGTTAAGGATCTTTTACTTGCATGAATTACAGTGGTAATCGTGTATTGCGAACTGCCTTGGGCAGTCAACCCGCAATCATTGGTATCGATGGATCTATGTCGATAACTAACGTGCTTCATTTCTCTATGTGTACGTGCTGGTTATACGTAAACGAATTCGAACTCTATATGCTATTATCAAACTTGTATGCTCACCTTTACATTTTATGTATTGACATTATTTTAACGTATGTGACAGGTGCTTAGGACGCATATGTGGTAGGAGTTGGAAGCTAGAATAAAGCTTTAGAGCCCAACAAATAGTTGTCTGTAGATAACTTATTAGGGGTCTCTAGAAGCAGATAAACAATTGCTACTTATTTAAATCTGAGTTGTCGGAACAGAGTATTTGTTTTGATGTTGCCTGTAATAACTTGTTTGACTATTTATGTTACGGTATGGGACGTAATGTTTACTTAAATGGTAATGATAGTTGTTATGGAAACTTCTGGACAATCTGTTTCGCTCAGTGCCGCGCCCCGATGATTCCGCCATCGGTTAGGGTGTGACAGATTGGTATCAGAGCCATAACTATAGGGAATTAGGCAAGACTCGACCTAGTCCGGGTCGAAGTCTTAGAGACCTAGACTATAGTTAAGAATCAACAGACCAACTCACGCGTATGCGTAAATCCGCCACTATCACTCACTCTTTTCTATCATTACACGCGAATTTTCAAGTTGTAAACTGTAGGATCGTTTTCAGACCCGAACGAGTCGATCAGAAGAGTTTATCTCTAAACGAAAGGCGGAAACAGACGTGTAGAGTTCAATTCAGCTAGATTCACGCTTAAAACTGTTGTATCATTGATTTGGAAGACATTTACAACCTGACAACACTTCGGCAGCACTTCGTTGCTCTGGCCGGAAAGTTACAAATGGTGAAAGTTTGAAGGCTATATATAGTAGAGACCCTTCCGTTTGAAAGTGGCATAACCATTTCAAACGGAACCCTTCAAACGGTCACCTAATTCAACAATTACAATTCAAACGGTCAACATCTAAATACATATTCATGCAATCCATTTTGTCATCTTGTGAACTCTAGGTGATGTTGTCATTGATGATGTCAGCATAATGATGTCATCATCAATGATGATGACATAAATCTTGTTTAGATCCGCAACGAACCCGAGACTTGAGAAAAGACGAAGTTGACAGATGAATGCACCAACAGACTCCCCCTCAGATGTAAACGGAGTCTTCAGTGTCGTGTCTTCGCATCTTCAGTCTTTATCAGTCCTCTCGAACTCTTTTAGTCTTTTCTCGCAGGACTTCAGACTCACCCTTGCGATATGCTGGCATTTCTTCATTTCATCAGCATCATCAGCTTTAGGATCTTTGTCTGTCTTTCTTTGTCTTCAGAATCCAAAACCTAGCACTCTATCTTCAGATTCAGAATTGAAATTTGACTATTCCTGTACATTCTTAACCCAGAAATAAGTTTCTAAATTTAACAATTTGAATGCATCAATAACAACTCTCATATGCATCAACAATCACTCTTCCTCAGATCACATACTCATGATGAACCATTTGTTGATTTAAAAAAACATATTTTCACAATTAAGACACACTCCCTCTCACACCATGTCATCATGTTTAGCACTCGGAACTTTGAAAATCAGTTTTCGAATATCAGTTGTCGAAAATCTTTTTGAGTTTTTCAAAAATTTATGCTAAAACACACCGAAAATCTTTTTGAATTTGAATGTAAAGAAATGCAGAGAAGTAATATTTACAGACAATATTTTTGTGAGTTTTGTGTAAGAGGATCATATCAGTTTATGAGACATGTCACTAACACCGTTAAGCTGCATTTCATTTTCAGTTCTAAACAATTCACCTAGATTGTCAGTATATTTGTCCACTTAAATTTTCACACAAAGTTCAATTGATCCGAGATATGAGATTAATGTTTTAAACACTTGAACTTATCCGTGTGTCTCACTACTTGAATATACTCCCGTATCCAGATCCCAATATTCAGTCTTACAGGTGAGTATACCACAGATGATATCTGTAAGGGAATAAATTATAGTGCGAGGGCCGTGAGAGCTCAGGTCGATCTTTCGATACGCAGAGAGATGACGGCTTCGACTTTTGGTGTGTCCCCTTTAGAGGATCTTTTGCATTACAACAGCAGCGACTATCAATTTTATTGTTTCATCAGCTTGCTGAGGGTGATGCTATGTTTCAAGCATTTGCAGAAAGCATTATCCGGGGACTAGGTCAGAAATTTCTTTCAGCAGAAGTCCCGGGATAATACCCCAGATATCACTGAGCATAAAGACCTAGTATCTCAGAATAAGGGACCTTTCAAACAAGATTTCAGGGGTTACCTATATATCCAAGTTTGTGTTAACCCACAGAACAAGCAAGTTTGAAATTTATGTTTGTATCTCGTCACAATTTACTAAATGTGTAAAAACCCACTGACACATCCACAATGAGATTGTTTATCACATATTATCTAAACAATTCTTTAGCATGTTGTAACAGTCCACTGATGTACTATCATTTCCTCTTTTTCACAACAAAACTCATTTTTGATTTTATCATGTTTTTGGCTTTTTTCAAATTTTCTAATGTTTTTGGATTTTCAGAAATTTCTACTCCCCCTAAAATGCAAACATATTAAAGGAAATTTGAAAACAAACTGTACAATATACTTGACAACTGATAACGAAACGCTTCAAATCGCCATCCACTTGGCATAAACAATCAGAACTCCCCCTTTCACAAAACTATTTTCTCATTATGATTTCAAAACACTTAAGTTTGTTTTAACCAAAATGATTTTTCCGGAAAATAAGTTTTGTTGGTTTTACCACTTGTAAAATTAGGAGTTTGGTTCATCATATTGTCCTTCAAACATACGAATCAGGATTACATCAAGTTCAAACTAATGACCTTGACGAATCACATTGTAATTCCAAAACATATAACCACATGTAGGAATAAAACCTCTACACAAACCATTTTACTAATCAAGATGCCGATTCCTGCTTCGCACTTACCAACCTGGAAGCTCCGGCAATTCCTGCAGTATGACTTGCCAAAATTTAACTATTACAAGATTCATTCACAAAAACAATTTTCAAGAAAGATGCCGATTCCTGATCCGCGATATAAACTTGGGATCTCCGGCATAGTCCTAAGACTTTACGGGAAACAAACTTCCATCCAAGTCTTCTCAGACTTGATGGCTTTCAGTTCTTGCGCAGTAGGGTTGTAAGTTGCCTTTTTAGTTGCATAAAAATCTTTAACCCCCTTAACTTTCCCATTCAACATTTTTCCAAAAAATTTCTTAACACTTCCATTAAATGTTTTCTCAACATCAAATTTCTTCTGATCAGCAAACCATTGATTTGAGATTTCAACCTTACCCACTTTTTGTTTAACCTCTTCAAACTTCAGTGATGGAAACTCATCATCATTCACTGAAAATTTCACCTCAACCTGTGGCTCTTCTGGTTTTGTGGAACCAGATTCATCGCCGACTTTCTCATCAACTTTCTTAACAACCCACACTTGGTTGTCATTCTCTTTCTTTTTATAAAAATTCTTTTTAGAACACTCACCAACCTCATAAGTTGAATTTTCAAAAATTTTAAATCTATCGGTTGGTGGTTCAACATCAACAACCTTTTCTTTCAATTTCTGAGAAACTCCCTGTTTTGTTTTGACAATTTTCTGACAGTTCCATGCAATGTGACCAGTTTCATTGCACTTGTAACAGGTACGAGTCTCTCTATGATAAAACACTTCAGTTCCATTCTTCTTCTTTTCAGCAAGAAATTCTTGATTTGACTGTCTCCAGAATGGTTTCTTCTGTTCCTCTTCTGCAAGTCCACCTGATACAAATTCTGTTTTTATTTTAGAATTTTTCAAATTTTTATGATTTTCTGGTGGAATAAATCCAAGACCTTTCTTTTTGTAACTACGATTTTGGTTTGGTTTCTTTTGAAAATCAGAACCATAATTGTAACCCTTTTTCTTGTTTCGACGTTGTTGAACTCTTGAAGTGTACTTTTTAGGTTTTCCAGTAAGATTTAAATCTTTTATTTCAGAAATATTAATTTCTGTCATTTTGAAAACCTTTTTGATCATGTCAAAACGAACACTTCTTATTGGAAACTCGTTGTCCGAGTATAATTTGTCCGAATCATTTAAAGTGTATGCAACTTCAAATGCTTCATCATCCAAATTTGCTTTTGATAACAAAAACTCTTTACTGTAAGCCTTTTTGACTGATGACTTTGGACTGTTGACAGACGAATTTGACCCTCCAGACTCAGACTTTGACTCAGACTCCTCCTCAGTATCTAAGACCTGATCGACCACCTTTTTGATTAACTCAGACTCATGATCAGTATCGGATGAGGTAAATGTGACATCAATGTTATCTGGTAAAACGTCAGTTGTGTCGGTTTTTAGCTTTATATTGACTGCTTTTTCAAGTTGCTCCTCGTTTGGTTTTCTAGGAGAATACCCTTCCCAAATTGGAGGCGGACACTTGTTATAGCTAACAGTCGGTTTCTTACCACTATCTTTCTTTTTCTTCGGCTTCTCGTCTTGAAAAGCTTCCATACCTGCAACAGTTGGGTAAATACGATCAATGAGATAATCAGAACTAGAATAACTTTGTAATAAACGTCTAATTCTCTCATTCTCAATCTTCTCTGTCTCCAACTCTTGCTTCCATTTAGCACTCTCCTCGATGTAAAAGTTGATTGCTTTTTGCTTTGTCATCATCACAGCATTCATCATTGTTAGTGCTTGTTCTCGTTCTGAGTTAGTCTTTTGAAGACCAGTTACTGTTTTGTTCAATACATCATAAGATTCTTTTACATAGTTAAGATTGAACAGCAACTGCTCCTTCTTCTTCTCATACTCAGCAATTAGCTCATCTTTTGCTGCACAATCCTTGCATGCTTCCAAACACTTCTCACAAGGCTTTACAACTTCAACAATCTTTTCAACTTCTATGATCTTTTCAACTTCTATGACTTTCTCTTCTTCCTTCACTCGCTCAGTTTCAATATTCTTCTCAGCAACACTTTCAACATTCTCTTTCTGAACACCATCTTCAGATTTCTTTAGTTGTTGTTCTTTAGCAGCTCGTTTCTCCTTTAGTTTCTCCATGCGATCTGCAAAATAGAAATGAAAACTTTCAGGAGAAAGATGAGTTTTAGCAACATTAATATGTTTCTCTTCCTCATCATCACTGCTACTATCAACAGGTGTTTGATCAAACTCTACAGATTTTTCAGAATCAGCATCTGATACGCCAGAATCAGACGGTGTTTGATCAAATACAATTTCTTTTTCTGAAATAACAACATTTTGAACACTCTCATCAGAACTTTGTAGACTTTCATCAACACTTTCTGAACTTTCAACAGAAACAACAGACTCTTCATCCACACTTTTCACTGTTTCACCAATAGACTTCATCCAAGTAGCAAACATGTCTGGTTCTCGAACAATCTTAGCAATAAAAGCTTTATATTCTCCTTTTTCATCAACGAACATATCCCAGCTGAAGCCTTCAGGTAGTCTCTCATCATCTTGATCGACTATGCATGCTTTGCTATCAGGAGATATGTAATTGTTCCAGTTGAAGTCTACCAAACATCCTCTTTTTGAATCCTCAATCTTCCTACCATGAGCCGTCTGTGAATCTTGTGATTGACCAACCTGCTGATAAATGGCTTTCCGGTAGTAATCGTCTTTTCCGAATGGATTTTGAGCACCACTAGCTTCCCTGTTCTTGCACTCCCGCTTGAAATGACCTTTTTCCCTGCATCTGAAACAAGTAACTTTAGATTTATCAAAACCTAAAGTAGATACACAAGCATCAAGAAAGTCATTTCTCCCGGTAATTGTCTTAAACTTTTCAGCACGTCTAAGAACACTAGCAAGACACCATTTGATATCCATCAGTTCCATCTCTTCGGCGTCTATCTGATCGTAATCCTCCTTTGTGAGCATAGGATTTCCGATTCGACCAGCCACTAGACCTTCATACGAGATAAGCACGGAACCAAGTAATGCCATATGATCTTTCGCAACCTCCTCAGAAAAACTTTGTCCATCTGGAAGATTCAAGGCAATATTGCATTGTATCACACAACCATTTCCTGTCTTGGTGCTTTGAGACTGAAAGTTTTCTGATGAACTCTTTGGATTAACACTCGGATATAATGAGAAACCACTGCTGTTTTTGTTTGAACTTTGATCAATCTTTTCTGTAGAATCCCCAGCACTATACGCAGTCTGGATTTTCGGACTTCTCTCAGCTTCTTGAACCGGAACACTTCCTTTGTAATACATTTTTACATCCTGTTGACCATTTGGACTGTTCATCCTCGCGATCTTCTGTTGTTCCAGATCCTGACCCTCAATCTTTTCGATAAACTCACCAATTGATAACCCATCATAAACCCCTGTGTTTTTCAGAATCATCAAATAAGTTCCCCACTCTTTTTGCGGTAACGCATCAGCTAATTTGTCTACCCACTCTTCAGACTCTTTTTCTATACTAAGCATTGACATAGATCGCACAAGGTGACAGTATCTTTCAATCAGCTTCTTTGTGTCTTCACCTGGTAGACTGCTGAACAGATCAAACTCTTTCTTTAAAAGTGCCTTCTTGCTTTTAATCATTTTCTCGCTACCCTCAAATTTGACTTTAAGTGCATCCCAGATTGACTTTGAAGTTTTGTCATGCTGAAGTAGTATAAAAATGTCTTCTTTGATAGCTTGCTGAAGTAGACTAATCATCATCTTCTCAGATCTATACATATCACGTTCTTCATTACTAAATTCATGTATTTTTTTATTAACTTTCAAATCAGTCTGTGGCAAAACATATTTCTTAAGAATACACTCCCATGATCTCAGATGGTTTGCCTGAACCCAGTTCTCGAATCTATCTTTCCACCCGTAGTATTCTTCGATACTCATCAATTTCGGGGGCTTTTGGGTGGTTCCCGTCTCATTTTCCAAATTCATGTTCTGAGCAATAGAAGATGAACTCGACGGTGTTGCAAACGCGTTGTAGAACTCGTTATCCATGATTCGGAATCAAAGAACTTATCAAGCAAGTTTTCACACGAACTGATTCTTCTCGAAAAAATAATACCTGACAATGAACAAAACACAATCAGTTTATACGTTTGTCAATTAACTGAAACAAACTAGTACTCGAACTGATGATTTTCTGTGCAGACTGAACGTTGACCAACTGTGCGGACTTCTAGGACCCGAATCGAATTCAAGTGACTTGACCCTTTGAAACCTTTGAACTCCAAACTGACAACAACCACGACTCAAAACACGCGACCTGTAGATTCTATTCAAACAATTTGAACAAAATATGCACACGACTTGATCAACTAGCACATTAAAACTACTATATCATAAGCAATTTCAATTTATGAATTTCATTCAACTCACGATATTTAATCAATGCATCCAAAGATAAACTTCAACTATATACAGTCTTACAACCAAGAACTAGTCTAGAGTAAATGACACGTGAAGATATGATAACAAATATTGAATGTTGTGAAATGATAAGGCCAAACCATATATTCAGTCAATACACATGGGTTCTGTCAACAATACATGCCAACATTTAATAACCAACAACCTTTAACACATATCAATTCATGCAAATTGTGAACAAATCTCGATATGTACAATTCTGACCACTTACAATTCACATGCCATACTCCACTATTAACGAATTCAATTGGACATTCATTTAAACTAATCATATCAATAGATGTATTCAAAAGCAATCTGACACAAGCATGATGATTTACGAAAATCACATGAGTTCAACATGCAAACCGACAATATCATTAATCAATTCAATATGATTGGACCTCTAAAACATTCACATGTAACTTTGAATGAAACAACCATGTGATTAATTTTTTCAACCTACTGACATTCTTGATTAAAGTTTCACAAGTCTCGATACACCTTTCAAACGGTGTGTCGTTTTCAAACAGGAAGGATGCTTTCAAACTATTAGTTCAAACGGTCAGGTCATTTTCAAACTGTCAGGTCATGTTTCAAACGACCAGGTGCAATTTCAAACTTTCAGATGCAATTTCAAACGATATGTTCAAACGGAACACAAGTTTCAAACGTAACAGTCCTGTTTTCAAACGATAGGATCAAATTTCAAACAGAAGGGTATGCATTTTCAAACGGGATGGCAATTTTCAAACGGAACACCTATGCTTCGTTCAAACGGAACCCATATTTCAGTCCTTTTTTACCGGTTAAACTTCGAATTTTGAATTGATATTCTCAAGGGTTTGTCAAAACACAATTACGCACATATTGTGAAAGTTTCATCCGATTTTAACCGTGAAAACTTGTAATTTTCGAAAAGAAAGGTGTAGAAACAGAAATTTGTGGCTGAATTGGTATGAACTCTTCCTCCTGAGCTCTGATACCACTTGTAGGATCGTTTTCAGACCCGAACGAGTCGATCAGAAGAGTTTATCTCTAAACGAAAGGCGGAAACAGACGTGTAGAGTTCAATTCAGCTAGATTCACGCTTAAAACTGTTGTATCATTGATTTGGAAGACATTTACAACCTGACAACACTTCGGCAGCACTTCGTTGCTCTGGCCGGAAAGTTACAAATGGTGAAAGTTTGAAGGCTATATATAGTAGAGACCCTTCCGTTTGAAAGTGGCATAACCATTTCAAACGGAACCCTTCAAACGGTCACTTAATTCAACAATTACAATTCAAACGGTCAACATCTAAATACATATTCATGCAATCCATTTTGTCATCTTGTGAACTCTAGGTGATGTTGTCATTGATGATGTCAGCATAATGATGTCATCATCAATGATGATGACATAAATCTTGTTTAGATCCGCAACGAACCCGAGACTTGAGAAAAGACGAAGTTGACAGATGAATGCACCAACATAAACAGGCAATAAGGCCGAGAATAGGTGTGAAAACCGCAAACTCTCGACTAAAGTTGCCTGATCAGCTTGCGTTTTAGCAACAAACAGGGCGAATTATACCGAATCAGGAGTGAAATCCATATTTTGATGAATAATCTCCTCAATCTTTATCAAAGACAAGGACGGAAGTTGCAAGATAGGGGTGAAACCCTAACCTTGACGACTCGTCCCGCTTTTATACAAAACTCCACCAAAGTTCGATGGACTCCAACGGTCTAAAGACACAACCTAACCAACGGGAATTGCGCCAGCGCCCAAGAATCGAGGCAAAGGCATAGTCCTGGAGGTCGTTGTGCAGGATCCTTGCGAATAGTCGAGCTACTTTGGTTAGTCGAAGTCTATTAGCCGCAGACAATCTACCTTCGATTTATCGATCTTTATGAAAATCTTGTGAATATTCTGTTATTTGTTAACGTTTTGGGGTACTATTGGTTTCAACTCAACACTATTACTTCTGCTAAAACACAAAACCCACACGACTCATAGCTAGCGAATTGACAATAGAGGCAATCAGAATGGTTTGTATGCTCGTAGGTGCTTTTAGTGGCTAAGTATATGTGTTTCTTGCTGATTGTGCTTATGTGAATAGGAATACTGTGATTATGTGCTCTATATGTCTATGTGATTTTGTGCAAATCTGTGATTCTGTGACTATGTGCGTTTAAATGGTACGTGTTGCTGAGCTTTAGTAGTGTTAGACGTGTGAGGTGAGATTCGAATACATGTGTTGAGTTCCATGGCGATGTCTATTGCAGACAATGTCGTCTGGATCCCGTCATCAACTCTCTCTTCAGGAAAAGAGGGACAGACGCCTTGCTTCCATCGTCGCGAAAGCTGTAGCAAAGGCTGTGAGCGATGTCTGCGAGAATGCCAGCAAATCATCCGAGGAATCGAGGACTGAGGGTCCTAGAGCTACCGCGAGACCTTTCAGTTTCAAACAATTCAAGTCATGTGGGCCGAAAGAATTCACAGGCGAAGGAGGTCCTACTGCTCTATTCCACTGGTTTGACTCTATCGAGGTTACTCTGCGACAAAGTGGTTGCCCTGATGACCTCCGAACTCTGAACGCTACCGGCGTCTTTCAGTCCCGTTCTTTGGACTGGTGGACGGCCGAGAGGAACAAGAGAGGGAATGATGCAGCTTACGGTTTGTCGTGGGAAGAGCTCAAAGAAGTCATGCTGGAGGAATTCTGCCCTCCTCACGAGCGTCAAAAGCTTGAAGATGAATTTTGGCACATACATCAGAAGGATGGAGACAATGCTGGTCTCACTGCTCGCTTCAAACAACTCAGCATTATCTGTCCCGACCAGGTCAAGACTCCCGAGATGACCATCAAGAAGTACATCCGAGCTTTGCCCGACTGCGTTGCTGATTTCGTGCAAGCGGCTAAGACTACCACGATCGAGGAAACCTATCTGCTAGCCGCTGAAATCAATGACAAAAGGGTTAAGGCTGGGGTATGGGATAAGACCTCCAAGCATCTGCATCAAGCTACCGCTACTGCACCAACTGCTGAACCCACGTCGTCAAGCACCAAGAGAAAGAACAAGAGAAAGAACAGCTCCACCAACAAGAACTGTGCGATTTCTGCTGCACCGATCCAAGCTGTACCTGCTCAACAGCGTTAAGTAGTGGCGCCTGTGGCCAATGCACCGCCTGCAAAGCGTGCATATACTGGGCCACACCCACTCTGCCCTACTTGCACCTATCATCACCCGACTGCTATTCAATGTCGCTTCTGTGCTCATTGCAACGTCTACGGCCACTTTACTGCCAACTGCCGTATTCGTCAAGCTCCTGCCAATCAAGCTCTACTCGCTGCCCCACAGGGTCAACAAGCTCCTCCGGCACCCGCAGTCAAAGCCAGAGCATGCTTCACATGTGGCGACCCGAACCATTTCGCCAACATGTGCCCGAACAGGGTGGTGAAACAAGAACCCCAGCAGCAACAGCAGCAACCACAGCAACAGCAGCAGCAACAGGCCGCACATGCCAGAACTTTCAATCTCAACGTACGTCAAGCCCAGGCCGACAACAACGTGGTGAATGCTACGTTCCTTGTGAATGGTATTTATGCTTCATGTTTGTTTGATATTGGAGCCGATAATTGCTTTGTGTCACTCGAATTTGAGAAACTCCTTAGTCCTAAACGTTCTCGACTCTCCTCTGCTTTCGATGTTGAAGTCGCTACCGGAAGAACCGTCGCTGTAAACTCCGTTATTCGTGATTGCACTCTCGAGCTCAACAATCACATCTTCTCGATCGATCTCATTCCAGTGCAACTAGGAAGCTTCGATGTCATAGTAGGCATGGACTTTCTTCGCGAAAACCATGCCGAAGTTGTGTGCTTTGATAAAATGATTCGTTTTTCGCTCGCAAACGGTGATTCTTTGTGCGTCTATGGTGATACTACTTCAAAGGGTCTCAAGCTTATGTCATGCCTACAAGCTAGCAACTATCTCCGTAAGGAATACAGAGCTTTCTTGGCTCACGTCGTAGCAGCGGAAAAGGAAAAGAAACAGAAGAAGAAAGTAAAAGACATTCCAGTGGTTCGAGAATTTCCTCAAGTTTTTCCAGAGGATCTTCCCGGACTACCTCCGAAGCGTGATATTGATTTTCGCATTGATCTCATTCCTGGAGCTAATCCTATCGCCAGAGCTCCTTATCGACTCGCGCCGTCCGAAATGCGCGAACTCTCAACCCAACTCCAGGAATTACTTGAAAAAGGCTTTATTCGCCCGAGCACCTCTCCTTGGGGCGCACCAGTTCTTTTCGTTAAAAAGAAGGACGGGTCGTTCCGGATGTGCATCGACTACCGGGAATTGAATAAGTTGACTATCAAGAACCGCTATCCTCTACCTCGAATCGACGATCTGTTTGATCAGCTGCAAGGCGCTACGTGTTTCTCGAAGATTGATCTACGTTCAGGATACCATCAGCTGCGTATACAAGAAGAAGATATACCCAAAACCGCGTTTCGCACTCGTTACGGCCATTACGAATTCGTTGTCATGCCTTTTGGCCTAACCAATGCACCAGCAGTTTTCATGGATCTGATGAATCGAGTGTGTAAACCGTATCTGGACCGTTTCGTCATCGTGTTCATCGATGATGTGTTGATCAATTCCAAAACAAGAGCCGAACACGCGCAACATCTACGTTTGGTTCTCGAGTTACTCCAGGGGAACCAACTCTACGCCAAATTCTCCAAGTGTGAGTTTTGGCTGGGGGAGGTTCAGTTTCTGGGTCACATCGTAAATAGTCAGGGTATTCACGTCGATCCTGCGAAGATTGAAGCTGTTAAGAGCTGGGTTACGCCTAAGAACCCGACCGAAGTCCGCTCCTTTCTCGGGCTAGCGGGCTATTATCGACGATTCATCGAAGGATTCTCGAAGATTGCTGTACCACTCACTTCTCTCACTCATAAGGATCAGCCTTTTGTCTGGGGAACAAAACAAGAGTCTGCCTTTCGAACCCTCAAGTACATGCTTTGCAATGCTCCTGTTCTCACACTACCCGACGGAAACGATAATTTCATTGTCTACTGTGATGCTTCTAACCTTGGTCTCGGTTGTGTCTTAATGCAACGAGACAAGGTTATAGCTTACGCATCTCGTCAGCTCAAAATCCACGAGAAGAACTATACGACCCACGATCTCGAGCTAGGCGCAGTTGTTTTTGCATTAAAGGTTTGGCGACACTACCTGTATGGTACCAAGTGTACGATCTTCACCGATCATAGGAGCCTGCAACATATCTTTAATCAGAAGGAACTAAATATGCGTCAACGCCGATGGGTAGAACTTCTCAATGATTACGACTGTGAGATTCGTTATCACCCAGGCAAGGCAAATGTTGTTGCCGACGCACTTAGCAGACGAAGTTATCTGCTTAGCACCCGAAATGTTCAAGCCCAGCACAATCTCGAAGCTCTTATTCGCGACGCCCAGCATGCTTGTTTCAACGAGCGCACTTTGAAGAAAGAAAGAATCTACCACGATGGAGCCCAGCTTGTGAGCAAATCAAACGGGATATTCCACTTCTTAGACAAAATCTGGATTCCCAAGCGAACCAACCTGCGACAGATCATCATGGATGAAGCCCACAAATCCCGATACTCTATTCATCCTGGTGCTGACAAAATGTACCATGACCTTCGATATAGGTACTGGTGGCCGGGTATGAAACGGGATATCGCTCTTTACGTCGGAAAATGCCTAACCTGTGCTAGAATCAAGGCTGAACATCAAAGACCCTCTGGCTTGCTCGAACAACCTCCAATCCCCATGTGGAAGTGGGAGAGCATAGCTATGGATTTCGTAACCAAGCTTCCAACCACGTCATCAGGTCACGACAGCATTTGGGTTGTTATTGACCGTTTGACAAAATCAGCTCACTTTCTGCCAATACGAGAAGACTACAAGGTAGAACGATTAGCCCGAATCTACACCGACGAGATCATTTGTCGACATGGGACGCCTCGTGACATCATCTCTGATCGTGATGCCCGGTTCACTTCACGATTGTGGGAAACGTTTCAAACGGCACTCGGTACAACGCTTAATCTAAGTACTGCGTTCCACCCACAAACCGACGGTCAGATTGAAAGAACGATTCGTACGCTTGAAGACATGCTTCGTTCGTGTGTTCTAGACTTCGGTGGTAATTGGGATAGACACCTTCCGTTAGTCGAATTCTCGTATAACAACAGCTACCAGGCTAGCATCCAGATGGCACCTTTCGAGGCCTTATATGGAAGAAGATGTCGATCGCCTATTGTATGGCACGAGATCGGTCACTCGCAACTAACCGGTCCGGAGCTGCTACAAGAAACGACAGACAAAATTCTCCAAATACGAGACAACCTAGCGAAAGCTCGGGATAGACAGAAAGTTCTCGCCGATAAAAAGCGCAAACACCGTGAATATGTCGTTGGTGACTACGTACTCTTAAAGGTATCACCTTGGAAGGGTGTAGTCCGATTCAGCAAAAAGGGGAAACTCGCACCTCGATATGTGGGACCTTTTAAGATTCTGGAAAGGATCGGAAAAGTCGCCTACAGGCTCGAATTACCGGAGGAACTTAGCAATGTCCATCCGACTTTCCACGTGTCAAACCTCCGAAAGTGCATCTACGACCCCGACTTACATGTTCCTCTAGATGATCTACAAGTGAACGAAACATTACACTTCGTGGAAAAGCCTGTCGAAATCATGGATCGCAAAACCAAAGAACTCAGTCGCTCACGCATTCCTATTGTGAAAGTTCGGTGGGAAGGCAAGCGAGGCGCGGAGTTCACTTGGGAACTCGAAAGCGACATGAAGGCCAAGTACCCGCAGTTGTTTAATTAGAGAGATAATCTTAGAGAGAGAAAGTCTAGAAAGAGAAAGTCTCTCACGTGATTTCCAGAGCTTGTAATCGTCAGATCATCAAATGAATCGCGTTAAAATTATACGTTTTTGTCTGTTCGATCTCACTCGTGCACGGATTCCGCACGTCGTACGAGTCGGATCGCAATCGAAACGAATTCAAACCGGAACCTACAATGATCAAGGTTTTGAAAAGAAAAAGAAAAAGGTTTTGAAAATGAAAAATTAAAGATTGAAAAAGATTTCTCTCAAACGACTTCGAATTGAAATCTAAAACTTTATAGGCTTTTAAATCAGGTACTTTCGCTTATCATATCCAAAAATCAGTCGATTTTAACCGTAAAATACTGGTTAATTTGACGATTTTCAATGATCCAAACAAAGGACTCTCACACGTGATTCACGAATTAGTTACAGCTTCCGGCTTAATTTCGGGACGAAATTTCCTAAACAAGGGGAGGCTGTAACACCCCGTGTTTTCACGAGTGAAAGTCAAAGTCAAGGTCAAAGTCAACGACCGATTTCGCGCGACGTGACTCGTAGAATTGTTTGGATTATATTTAGATTATGTGGAGTAAATGTTGTACATTGCAATAACCGGGTCATGCTAACCATGTTTCAACCGATCTACGACTGTGAACGATAGGAAGTAACAATGCGATAAAGTTAATCAAGCTATGCTAATCAAATCGACATCAAATCGTAACTCGAATTATGTATTTTATTTGTCAGTTATACGTGTGTGTGTGCCTTACGTGTTACTTGTGCATGTTTATTTTATGTTGTGTGGTGATAATCAAGCGAACTCAATCGAACTCGAAGTCTAACTCGAATATGATCGAACCCGAACTCGAATCCCGAATCGAACCATGTAAGAAGTAGTTGGGACTGAAAGTAATTTAGTTAGGAAACCCTATCGAATCGCTCGCAAATCGAAACCGAATCAACATCGCACCGAACACACCAGAGGAGGTGGCGTCCGCACGGATTGCCAATCCGCACGGATGACCAGTCCGCGCGGATAACCTACCCGGGTGCGTGCCATGCGCACGACTCACCCTTTCCCTTTTTGGCATCCTATAAATACACGGGTCACCCTCCACTGTTTCCACTTTTGGCAAGTGACGTCCGAACCTCACGTATTCTTCACCTTTTCTCAGATTTCTCTCAATCCAGGTAAGATCTTGCACTAATTCTTGTACATCTTTGATCACTACACCAACTACACATTTCCATCTTTCAAATCTTCACTTTCAACCATGAAATCATCCGGATTCGAGGTATTCGCGGGTGACGTCATCATGAAGTTCATAAGAACTTCATGCTTGGCTTCATTCCACCAAGAATATCTCAGATCTAAACGATTTCTACAAGTTTTTACAATAACTTCACCTAGATCTAAACTTTTCTAAGGATAAAAGAGTTGAAAGAAATAAACCTAAGTTCTCTCCCTTAAAACCGGTACAAATCCGATCAGTCCTAGTGTTCTACTCGTCAATAGTGATGCCCTAGTACTAGATCTGGAGTCCTACCCATAGACAACTGATTTCGGGGTTAACCGGGATGACCGTTCTGAGTCGCCGACAGGCCGAGTTAGGGTGGTTCCTGGCCGGTCTGGTTACGCGGGTGAGAACACAACTCCAAGTGGTTGCCACGTAATCAGAACGTCTCGATAAACGACAACAGAAACCAAGTGTAGACGAACGGAACAACCAGACCAGTTGTCCGCACGGACGAGCCGTACGCACGTACAGGTCATACGCACGGGTTGTCACCCGCACGGACTACCCTTGGGACCCACTTTCCAAACGAGGTTTGAGTATCGACGAACGAGCAATCCGGACGGACGACCTCTGAATGGATTACTCTTCGGATCATGAGATACTAAGACCTTAAAATAAAAATCAAACAATCTTCATCCGCACGGCCAAGCCGTACGCACGGACAGGCTATCCGGACGGATTGTCTCTGCCCGCGCGCACAGGCTGCCCGCACGGACTACCGTACGCACGGACTGCCGTCCGCGCGACCGGCTTGAAAGGTAGAAACACTTAGGTGTTTCCTAAATGCTACAACGAAAACTCCAAAGCACAAGCCATCATACACAAACACATCTTAGGAAGAAACAATCCACTTGAACATTTATCCACACAAGCAATCTAACCGTACGGATAAGTCGTCCGCACGTACAACTAGTCCGCACGGGTTGCCACCCGCACGGACAGTCACACGCACAGATAACTTACCCGGATGGATCACCATCCGCACGCATCACCATCCGCACGGATAGGTCATGCGCACGGATGACTTCTACTCACAGGTAACTGATCCGCACGATCAGTCATCCTACCCACTCTCACTTGTACTGTTTTACGCGTCACTTATCGTTACGTTATCGAATCTATTCAGGCTAAACGTACTCGCTGTAAAGCGCTCCCTTCAATCCATATCGCTGTGAGTATACTCGAACCCTTTTTGCTCTTAGCACTTTTGGGTGTTACATACGTTACAACTATTCAAACTACAACTATCACACTACTCAAGCTATTTTAACGCTTAACCATTAATGCATGTTATACGTGGCTTATGAATGCTTGTTTGTTATGTTTACACATGGAATGCTGTCTACCTGCCTTAGCAACGATAGTACTATAGTTTGGACTCAGCACCCGTTCACACAGGGGTTGTTAAGGATCTTTTACTTGCATGAATTACAGTGGTAATCGTGTATTGCGAACTGCCTTGGGCAGTCAACCCGCAGTCATTGGTATCGATGGATCTATGTCGATAACTAACGTGCTTCATTTCTCTATGTGTACGTGCTGGTTATGCGTAAACGAATTCGAACTCTATATGCTATTATCAAACTTGTATGCTCACCTTTACATTTTATGTATTGACATTATTTTAACGTATGTGACAGGTGCTTAGGACGCATATGTGGTAGGAGTTGGAAGCTAGAATAAAGCTTTAGAGCCCAACAAATAGTTGTCTGTAGATAACTTATTAGGGGTCTCTAGAAGCAGATAAACAATTGCTACTTATTTAAATCTGAGTTGTCAGAACAGAGTATTTGTTTTGATGTTGCCTGTAATAACTTGTTTGACTATTTATGTTACGGTATGGGACGTAATGTTTACTTAAATGGTAATGATAGTTGTTATGGAAACTTCTGGACAATCTGTTTCGCTCAGTGCCGCGCCCCGATGATTCCGCCATCGGTTGGGGTGTGACATTCATCGTTCATCTTCTTCACTGTTGACCTCCGACAACCTCCATCTTCTCCGTTGACCTCCGACAACCTCCGCCATAAACCTGCAACTTCATCACCTCCACCGTTTTTCCTCGAGCTCCGACGTCATCTGCCATATCACCAGTCTTCAGTGTGTCTTACGACACCGTCATCGATCATCATCATCATCTCCGGTGAGGTGTTGACGGCTGAAAATTAAATTAGGGTTACGGGGTGTTGTTTTTGAACGAAGAAGACAGTTATTTATTATAATAATTATATTAATCATTAGTCAATCATTGATTTTTATAATAATAATAATAAGTATACTTTTATAAACTATTAAAAAAAAGGTGTAGGTCCCCTATTCGTATGGATCTTCACAGAATTGTCTTTCCAATCAAGAGTGCGGAATCCTCTTGATCAGAATATCACAGAAACAAGTAGAAAACAGAAACAACAATTCACTTTCAAACTGGATCTTTATTGATTATCTATCAAACTTGATTACAATCAATCAAGATCCCTAACCACACTCAAATTCGTCCAAGACCTTTGTCTCTCACGAAAATACTCTCAAACAATGTTCTGGCTGATCAACCTAAACCCTAAAGCCTAACCTTGTTTATATAACACAAGGTTACTACTTGGGCCAAGGTTAAACATCATGGACTGCGAATTGGACAGGCCCAATTCGCCCCCCATCACCCAATATGGGTTTTGGTTAGCCCAAACATTACAACTAACTATTACAAAGCTAAACCCGCTAACTGTTTATCGGTTAACTAATTACAAGATATCCAAAGACCAAATCTAAGCTGTTGTCACAAACATGCACCAACAAACTCCCCCTTGACAATAGCTTCATAAAATAACTTTGTCTTTAGTCATCTTGCAATCTTCATGTAGTCTTGCACTGTCTTTGGTCTTTGGATAGCTTCAGCTTCAATAGCTTCTGTCAGCAACAGACTCCCCCTAAGCTGATGCAACCAATCACCAAATCTTCAAAAACTTTAGCGTTTGAGTAAACTCCAGTTCAGCATATGTATAGCAATCTTCAAACTCTTCAATTTGTCTGCAATATAGAAAGGAGGTTCTACCATGCATCCAATCAAACTCTCATCTTCACAGCAACTCATCACTTTAACTTCTCAGCAACACAATGCTTCAATCTGGTTACTATAAAACAAACATCTCGAGAAACCATAAGAATTTTTCAACATAAGTTAAACAAATTATTATTATTCAAGAGATAGTTAAACAGTATCACAGATTAAGCATTTTCAACTTTATCACCAACACGCAAAACTTTTTAATCACACACTCTATAGCCCGCATGATTTAAAAATTTGAACTCACTTTCCAACACTGTCTCCCCCTATCAGTAACAATTCCTCCAAGAATAACAGTCTTCCGTACGTTAAGAATTTTAAACAGAAAAAAACACTATTTTTGGATTTTTAGATTTTCTGAAAGCAAGTAAATAACAAAAATAAAAAACAATAAACACTCTATTTTTGTGAGAATCACTGGTAAGAAGATCATATCAGCATAATCAAACTGTTTTCACACTATTACATAATTCTTTATTTAATTTTTCGTGAAAAGCAGTTCAAGACAATTACCAGTATGTTTGTCCACTTAAACAAAATGCATGAACATTTCAAGTACCATTACCATATGATACGTTAAGGTAATTTTAATTTCTGATATACTAGTGTGTCCCACTTCAGGATATACCCCCACGATCAAGGTATGCACAAAGATTCATCGTAGTAGGTGAGTATACTGATGTCATCCTTTAAGATATCCTGACAGTGACTAGGTCTGCATATAATCTGTTTTATCATGTTTTAATTACTTAACAATGAACACCCAAATAAATAGTAATCAAATCCTGGAAATATAAACAACACACTCTATCATGCAAGTATCTTCCCTACCACATATTTCACAAGTCCAATCCAGATTTCTGAAATCTTAACTGGGAATAGGTTGAGAAGAGAACAGAATAGATCTTTAGGAGAGATGGTATAATATACAGATCAAATGAGTTTTTCTCAGTTTGATATAGGTTTATTGGGTTTCATTTGGGCACTTGAGGGCCTCTTTCGGGTGTATTAGATCTATAGTGCGACAACGTACAGCTAGGTCAGCATGTATCTGGATGCAGCAGAAGCTGTCGTTGCCTAGCACCTCCAGGTCAGCATATATCTGGATGCAGCAGAGGAGGTACACGATTTTTTTCAGAGAAGATTTCAGAATCAGATCAAAATTGTGTGTATCGGGACAACATACAGACATTCAAATAGAAATGTGCTAATTCCAAGTGACTTTCTTTCCTGAGGTCATGTACAATTTTAGTTCTGAACAGAAAAACAGCCAAGATATCCCCAGATGAAATAACAGTATAAAGACCCAAAACTTCAGATTTTGGCAATCTATCAACGCAAGATTTAAGGTCATTAAACCATACACCACTGATGTGTTCCCCACTCATATTCAGTTCATTTAGGTTTATATCACATTGGTAAGTTGATTATTTCATGCTTTTTGCCTACTGGTACATCATATGATGAAGCTGCTATCACACTTAAGCAATTTAATTCAGTTTTAGTGTGACAGTCTAACTTGCCGATGTACTATCATTTCTTCTTTTTCACTCAGTGATAACTCATTTTTGATTTTCTATTTTTTTATGTTTTTGATTTTTCAAATTTTTTTTTATTTTTGATTTTTAAGAAAAACAGTAAACTATTTACAAAAATTCTTATGAAAAACCAGTTATTCAGGATTCCTCATCCCGTTGAGTTCGACTAAGTGTTCAAAGCGAGCCCTGTCAAATGCTTTAGTATAAAGATCTGCCAGGTTATCTAGTGTGTCGAATCAGCACTTTGAACTTCAATTTAAATCAATCAACATAAATATATCAACAATCTCACATCCCCCTTCATATGCCTAGAGCAGCCATTATCAACATAAGTTGATAATCCTCCTTAGCAGCTCCTGCACACACTCAACAACTCAGTTAGTCTTAAGAACCCAAGCCCTGATAGTCTTGGGTTTTCCAAATTCATCCATTACAGGTACATCCATCCAATATCCATCACACTTCAGTGGATTATCTGGATACCTGCTTCTCCCATTATTATACCATGAATTTTGAAAAAAATTTGGATATTGTTGAACATTCGAGTTACTAAAACCCCTATGTCCATTTCTTGTTTGAAAATTTCGATTTACAGATGTCTGGTATCGATTTTGATATCCAAAATTTCTATGTTGACTTTGAAACTGACTTGATTTACCATTATAATGACTAAATTGTGGAGAAATACTTCTTGGTCTATCAAATCTTTTCGAAGTTGAGGGATTTGATTGAGATTCAGGTTTCTTTGTCTGACAACTTGGTTTTACACTATTGCTTGACCCAACCTGATTCCCATCATTAACCTCATCAACCTTTTGTTTACCTTTCTTCAAAGGACAACAACTCGCCACGTGCCCTTTGTTGTGACATTTAAAACAAGATCTTTTCTTAGAAGTTTTCTTTTTGTTTGATCCCTTTTTAAATGTGTTGGCCTTTTTGTCTTCAGTATCCTCATCCACTTTATGAGGTGTACTGTTTGACCCAACAGATTCTTTCAAAGAAACTGGACTATTTGGCAAGTCCACAGCTATCGGATCCACTACCTCTTGTGCAGTGGTTACAAAATCAATTAGCTCTTCTTCTTTTGGTAGAAAAGAGTAGTCTTGATTTTCAGAAGATGAAGCTTTAGTAAACCCCACCCCTGTTTTATCATTACTCCTTTTTAAACCTTTTTGAATTTGAGTCCTGGCTAACGAAGAATTCCCAAAATTATTTAACTTCCCCTGAAGTTCAACAATTTTGGCTTGTGCATCAGCCAATTCTGTGCACTTTTCTGAAAGCTCGTTAGTCTTGTCTTTCACAGTTTCACGAGCCAAATCAATGACCTGTAACAGTTCATTGACTTTGCTTGTTAAACTGCTAATTTCTTGTTCATTTAATTTGAGTTTTGTTAAACAATCTGACTCTCGTTTAATCAAAAGAACATTTGACTCTTTTAACTTTTCTAATTCAGCTGACTGAATGTTGTTTTGCTCCGATAGTCTGTCAACTTTAACCTGTAGTTCAGTGCAATTTAGACATGTATGACTTACAGATTCTGATGATACCTTTACCTCTGCTGTAAGTCCGTTCACATCCTTCAAGCCCTTTGAAACTTCTGCACCCTTCTTTTGAGCATCCTCCTCATCTGCTTCCTTCTTCTCTTCTATCTCAGCAGCTCCCTTTCCAATCTTCACAGCTGCAAACTCAGCTACCAATGCTTGATCACAAGTATTCACTTTTGATGGAATCTGATAACGTTTTTCTAAAGCTTCCCACAGATCTCTAGAATTCCCATAGTTCTTGAAGGTATTCTTAATGCCCTCAGGTAAGGATTTCTTGATCACTGCTAAAGCTCTCTTCTCAGCATCAACCACTCGTTTCTCAGATTCATCCATCTTCTCATAAGAAATTACTTTTACTCTACCATCAACACGACGTGTGGGAGCAACGTATCCATCTATCATACAACTCCACATTCTCACATCCTTACTTTCAACATATGCCTCAACCTTCTTTTTCCATTCAGCATATTCATTGACATTTAGAAGCTTTGGCCAGTTCTTAACAACCTCACTTCCATTATCCATCTTAGCCATCACGCAGCGTAAAAGTTTAAATGGATTTTGGTAACCTGAATCAAAATCCAAATCTAACTCCTATACTGGTCCTTTTCAAGCTTTTACCGTAAGCGAACTGATGAAACCGTACAAATATTATCCGAAAACTGTTTTTATCAAATTATACCGTTAGATTCGTATCGAAAAGACGAGTCTAAAGATATATAATGTCAAAAACCGTATTCGGGATTTTCCAGAGTTTTTTTTTTTTTTTTTTTACCCTAAAAATCCCACGGGTCCAAACGGTTCTGTCTAACGAGCTACGGATCAATTTCTATTTGCAAAACAGTCAGATTTTATCGACGCTTGCCGACTGAAATTCCACCACTTTTATATGCTGTTAATTTCGCTGGTTATACAGTTAAATTCGCTGGATCAGTGCTTTAATTCGCTGGGTCTGTTACTTGTTCAATTTCGCTGGTTAACTGCTAAATTCGCTGGGTATATTGTTCAAATTCGCTGGTCAACGTTCGCTGTCAAGTTCGCTGGTCAATTTCTCGATTACGACGACCTGTAAAGTCGCTGAAACCGTGATGATTTCGCTGTGGACAATCACACGGTTACCAAAGTCGCCTTTGGATTTTAATTTCGCCAGAAACTTCGCAGATCAGTTAAATTCGCTAGCACAGTTAATTTCGCTGGTCTTTAAGTTTGGAAATTCAATCTTTTCTGAATTTTGCAGATTTTATCCTGATTTCGTATCAACTTCCTGCAAGATCAAACAAGCAAATCAGCAAAAACAATGATGAACTTGATGAAGAACACGAAGAACAATCTTCGAATCTTCAAGCCTTTTCAGCCAAAATTCTTCAAGAATCAACCAAACCTGCAACCAAAAACACTAATACAGCAAAATTAAATATGCAAACAGATCAAACACTTCAAAAATTTCGAAAATCAGCCACCAATATTTTGAAACCCTAGGTCTTAAAAACTTAAAATTTTCGAAAATTTCCAAAACAACCCGAAAATCAACCCTTTTCTGCAGCAACAATTCTGAACCGAGCCTTCAAGAGCCTAATGCTCTGATACCAATTGTAGGTCCCCTATTCGTATGGATCTTAACAGAATTGTCTTTCCAATCAAGAGTGCGGAATCCTCTTGATCAGAATATCACAGAAACAAGTAGAAAACAGAAACAGCAATTCACTTTCAAACTGGATCTTTATTGATTATCTATCAAACTTGATTACAATCAATCAAGATCCCTAATCACACTCAAATTCGTCCAAGACCTTTGTCTCTCACGAAAATACTCTCAAACAATGTTCTGGCTGATCAACCTAAACCCTAAAGCCTAACCTTGTTTATATAACACAAGGTTACTACTTGGGCCAAGGTTAAACATCATGGACTGCGAATTGGACAGGCCCAATTCGCCCCCCATCACCCAATATGGGTTTTGGTTAGCCCAAACATTACAACTAACTATTACAAAGCTAAACCCGCTAACTGTTTATCGGTTAACTAATTACAAGATATCCAAAGACCAAATCTAAGCTGTTGTCACAAACATGCACCAACAAAAGGTCTATTAAAAAAAAGGTTTATTTGTTTTGGGAGTAAGGTTTGACAGGTTTTGAGGTGTAGTTCAAAAGGTGGGTTCATTCGACTGCAGAGTGTTTGAGTTAGCGAGTGTACAGGTTCTCGTTTGGTTTGTGTTTTGAGGAGAAGAACAAAAGTGTCAACCAACCACTGTAATTATGGCATTCATCACTAAAGAAGAACTACTTTCTGTCTTTTGTACTCCTGAATGTAGGGGAAGAGTAGAATATTATCAGTTACACAACGCTGAGCTAATTCAAGATTATCAAGACATAAAAAATAAAAATTTTACTTTATCAAAGAATGAGAAACTTTATAAAGAAAAGACTGAAGCTCAGCGAAAAGACATCGTCAAACTCAAGGATGATGTAAGTGTGAAATCAACTCAACTCTTCTATGTTCAGGAGAAACTGTGCACTGTGACTAAGGAACTGGAAGATATCAGAGATAGATATAAAATAAATGAGCTTAATATTAAGAAATTTGATTCTTCCAGCAAATTAGTCAAAAACTTGTGTGATCAACAGCTCGCATACAAGGAAAAGAAAGGGCGTGGTTTGGGTTTTAATCAGGCTCCTCCTCCTTATAATAACAATTATACTTATTTACCCATGACTGAGGAGGAGATGATGAATGAGAGTAGAATGACTTATGGTCCCAAAAACAATAAGTCATCATTAAATGACAAACCAAATGGGAAAAAGGAGTCTGCTCAAATAAATTTTGTTTCTAAAGGCTCAATTGATCCTAACATTTCGTCTTCATGTGCAGATAAAGTATCTGAAGTAAAATGTGAAGATGTTCTTGGGAGTGAACCAGTTGTTCATACTAACGTTTCTGAAAATTATTTTGAACAAACTGAATCTGATATTGCTTTTGGTCGGTCTTTGTTTGCGTCATTTTCTGCTTATGTTTCGTCTTGTGAGCCTGATGTTTTGGGCAAAACTGATGATGTTTGTGTTGAATCCTTGAACAATAATTGTGGTGATGATTGTGTTTCAGTTAATGCGTGTGATTGTAATGTTTCTAATGTTTCAGTTGATGACAGTGTTACAGGTGAGGTTCCTCAGGACACATTCAGTGAAACCACTGAAACTCCTTCTCAAGAAAGTCAAGTGTATCCTGATTCTTCTTCTGAATCGGTCTCAGTGGACGTCCCTAATGTTGAATCAAGTGGGACCCCATTGGAAACTGTAGCTGAAAGCAAATCTCAAGAAGATTCACATGATACATATGTTGAAGAAACATGTGTTGATGAAACTTCTGCATCTTCAGAAATTAAATCTGGATATGATTTTGTAAAAGAAGAGGTGGTCACAATAAATGAACAATCACAAGAAAATGTTTCTGAAAAGGAAATTAAAACAGAAACTGAATCGTCTTTTCAAAATGATTCTGATAAAATTATAAAAGACGAAAAACATCATCCATCTGAATCTCATGCTTGTGCTAGTTCTGATCAGCAGGTACAGAAGAACTCAGAAAAGGCACAAGGAACACAGGCAACGCAAGCTCGATCATCTAGACCCACCAGATCAGCTAATGCTGCTAGCTATCAGAATCTCCATACTTTGAAACGACAGACATGTTTCAACTGTGGAATTCCTAGACACATTGCTAGAAATTGTGTTCATCGTCCAAAAGTGCAGCAAAATGCCAATACTCACTCTTGTGCTGATGTTTGTGAGCCGGTTCACAACACGCAAAAGGAGCCAAAATGAGCAGATCAAAATCGAGGATATAAGAAGTCTGCTCATCAAGGACAAGGCAGCAATAATCCTCATAAGGCTCGTGACAAGGTGAATGAAAGATCCAATCAGGGAGAAAAGACGAAGAATGGTGCTCCTAGCAACAAGAGTTCTGCAAACAGCAAATATAAGCACCCAAATTCGTCTTCGTCTGAAAGTCATGTGCAGGCACATCCAACACGAAGAGGACCGGTTTGTCCTTGCAAATCCAGCTGATCAGAATGCTTTCTACATGAAGAGACAAACATGCTTCAATTGCGGCATTGCTGGTCACAAAGCTCGGAACTGCACACATCGTCCCTACGTACCATATTATATGCAAAATCAGAGGGTTACACCAAGGGACAACTACCATTCTAAGCCAATGAAGGTATCTTCACCTAAGGCAATGAAGAATGTGAATCCCAAGGTTAAACCTTCTGATGGGGATTGAAATGCTGCTAAAGCAAAAAGAAAACAAGCTTTGAAACCTACACAAATTTCGAAAAATAACAAGGTTGATAAGCAAACTGTTTTGCCAAAGGCATCTAAGAAACTAGAAAAGTCTAAACAAATTTGGAGAGCAAAACAAAAAGCAGCTACATCTCCAATTTTTGAAACGAAAGGGGACTTGTGTTTGAAGGAAGTATCTTATTTTGATGCTTCAGGAAATCCCAGGACCACGATGGCTTGGGTACCATGTCTTACTAATCTCCTTACCTTTCAGGAACAACTAAGGAGGAGCTGTTGACAATCTCTGGAATGTTGATAGCGGTTGTTCCAGAGATAAAACGGGTAACATTTCACTGTTGCAAAAAGTTCAAATTTTTTTTTACAGATGATGTGTTTCCTTTGGAGGAGATTAGAGAAGTAAGGTAAGATCAGCAAAAGGTACCGTTTAAATTCAGTGCTTTGATTTGAATTTGATTAGTCTTCAATCTGATGATAGAACGGTTAACCAAAAATATTTTTTTTCTCTTCCTTAGTTCATTATTTTGTATATAAAGTGTCCTTTCTCTAGTAAATGGTAAATTTGTGCAAAAATACAAGATTTATGCACAAATTTAGGGGGGGAGAGGAACATATAGATAGATATAGAGTTTAGGAGGAGAAAACTCACAAAAGAAAAATACAAAAAGAGCTTGATGTGTATATGTGTATTGTTTTAGGGGGAGAAAATGAGAAAAATACAAAAACATTAGAAAAATGAAAAAGCCAAAAAGAAAAATTGCATGATATGGGAAGTGAAATAAATGTTCGTGTTAAAGGGTTTGACTAACACATGTAAGGTGCCATAGCTGAAAAGACTAGGATCTACTGCGATATGTCGATAGGCTTGACGCTCAACATGATAAAAAATACTAAGTGATATAAACATAACGAACTATGTACCATGTGGGTAACATACCAACGGCGTATGATTTTATGGTCTTAAATCTTGCGTTGATAGATAGCCAACATCTGAGGTTTCGGGTCTTTATATTGTTGAATCATCCGGGGATATCTTGGCTGTCCTTCTGTTCAGAACTAAAATTGTACATGAACCCAGGAAAGAAAGTCACTTGGAATTAGCTCATTTCTATTTGAATGTCTGTATGTTGTCCCGATACACACATTTTTGATCTGATTCTGAAATCTTCTCTGAAAAAGTCGTGTACCTCCTCTGCTACATCCAGATATATGCTGACCTGGAGGTGCTAGGCAACGACAGCTTCTGCTGCATCCAGATACATGCTGACCTAGTTGTACGTTGTCGCGCTATAGATCTAATACACCCGAAAGAGGCCCTCAAGTGCCCAAAAGAAACCCTAGAAACCTATATCAAATTGAGAAAAACTCATTTGATCTGTATATTATACCATTTCTACTTAAGATCTATTCTGTTCTATTCTCAACCTATTCCCAGTTAAGATTTCAGAAATCTGGATTGGACTTGTGAAATATGTGGTAGGGAAGATACTTGCATGATAGAGTGTGCTGTTTATATTTCCAGGATTTGATTAGTATTTATTTGGGTGTTCATTGTTAAGAAATCAAAACATGATAAAACAGATTATATGCAGACCTAGATACAGTCAGGATATCTTAAAGGATGACATCAGTATACTCACCTGCTACGATGAATCGTTGTGCTTACCTTGATCGCGGGGGTATGCCTTGGAATGGGACACACGGGTATAATAGTATAATATTACCTAAAGCATATCACGAAGTTGAAAATTGAAAGTAGAGCGTTAAAGTTTAAGTGGACAAACATATTGGCAATCGCATAGACCAGTTTGATTAGGCTCGTACTGAAAAGTGTTCCTTAGTCTGCTTGAGAACGAATTTGGATCCCATTGCAATTGCAATTGTATATTATGGTAGTTGTTTATATTTTGATTTTTTATTTGTTTCTAGTTCTTAAAATTAAAAAAATCAAAAATTCAAAAATTCAAAAATACAAAAATAGTGTCTTGCTTTTCTATAAAATCGAAAATCCAAAAATAGAGTGTCTATTTGTTTTTCTTAAAATTAAAAATGTAATCGTTCTTGAAGGTTTGACTGATCATCAAAAGTTTAAAGAATTTAAATTGTGAAATTCGAGTATAAGTACTTGGATGTACCTAGTGTTCATATGGTACTCTCCCCGTTGCATAAGAAATGTTTGCTTATGAGTTTGTGAGCATGTGCAGAACTTGATTTCATTCAAGAACAGGGGTTGATGAAGATTGAGATGTTGTTACTTGCTGAAGAAGTCTGAAGCAGCACAACAACAAGATGTACCTGAGTCAGAAGAATCGGATACGAAACGCCGTCTGACAGTGAAAGTACATTTGAAAAAGTACCGTGAACTTGCTTGAAAGAAAAAGACTGAAGAAGAAAAGAGTTATTGAGAATCCTCCTCTCACATTTTTTTGACAAAGATTTTCAAGCAAAGCTGATCGAGATCCTGATATGAAGCTAACCACAAGAGCTGAAGAAAGAGACCCAGTGCTGAAAGTTCAGAAGTCAAGAACTTCCACAACATCTGCAGCATAGTGACAACCATAGACTACGTTGAAGACGTTGTTGAATTCATGCTATGAAGACAATTTGATGGCATCAGTCTAGGGGGAGATTGTTAGGCCCTAAAGTGTGAGACTGACGCATCAAATTAACACAACGTGCTATGGTTACGAGCTGGGTCTTACCGGGTTAGTTTATATTAGGTTGTGGACCTTTATAGGTCACTTGGGCTAAGCTTTAGGCCATGTGGGCCAAGCAGGCCCAAGGGGAGCCCATGTAGGGAAGTGGGCTTGAGTTAGTATAAAAACAAGTTTTTGACTTGTTTTAGGTTTTGAACCTTTTGGAGCCTCAGTTACAGAATTCTAGAGATATAGAGAGTGGGAGGCGATTGGTGGTGAAGATACTTGTACTAGACGGTTTTGCTTATTCAAGTAATAGAATCGTGTGCAAGTGTTGAAAAGTAATTCGGTGTGTTCTTCGTATTCGGTTTATTCTTGTTTGTTTTTCATCTTATTTCTTGAATCACCTATTGATTGGATTCCGCACACTCAATAGGTTGTTTGATATCATTGAAAGATCGGTTTTACAGGACTTACAATAACCTTGGCCACTTCCGTGACCACAAGCAAGGCAATCCTCTTCTCGGCGCTTCGTTTGGCTCTTCTCCTAGCCGTTTGTCTCGAGGTAGAGTCGTTGGAAGGCATCTAGACAGAGAGAGTTTTGGAGTGAGATTCGATCATAATGATTTTTGAGTTTTGCGATGCGATTGAGCACGTTCAAAACTTGATGCGGTAGTATAATAGTAATGCGAAGTCACATAGGAGCCACATAGGAGACACAAGATTCCTAAGTTCTCACACAATGAATTGTTTGTATTTAGATATAGATAGTTGTAGTTTACACTTATACACATACATATCGGTGTAGATTGCGCGAGGACGCGATGAAGAGGGAGAGAGCGAGAGCGTAAGCGAGTAATTAGACATTCGGTTTTGTTGCGAACATTCGGTTTTCGTTTTGGATTGCGATGGCTGTGCGAGTTGTGCGTTTTGTAAAACAAGGAGCGAAAATTGATAAATCGAGAAATCGATAAGGCGTATAATAAACACATAAAGCGTAATTAAGTTCATTTAAGCGTAAAACCAGTGAGTCGTAAGCTTAGTAAAATAATCGGAGTGCCTCGGGTGTTTAGGCGTCGACTACCCAATGTAACCCAACTATACCCAACAAGTTCGTGCATGCGCGTTGACCTAGAAGACTTATGGTTCCACTGGGATGCAGCTCATGGCATTCGTCCTCCTAGTCATTGCGTGGCTCGAGTCATCGTTATTGTCGAGTCCTTGGTGAGAGTTTTTCAAAAACCATTTTAGAGAGTGAAACGGTTTATTAAGATACGGGTTTCACCCCTGACTTAACAACTTCATTCCTAATTGTGGTTATGCTCTTTGAATAAATTCGTGAGTTCCTGATGTGTGCAAAATGAAACATATAAATTACATCAAATGTGGCATAAAACTTACCCTTTTTAGTACTAATGTTGGAAAAAGTGTGTTTTTGTCTTCCTTTTGTATTTTCAGGATTAAATGAGCTCAAATGAACAAAAGAAGCAAAAAGACAGCTAAATCTAACATAAATACCAGAAAAGGAACAAACGTGGCATGCCCGGCCTCCCTGACAACATCTTCCCAAGCAAAACAAGAGAACAGAAGGCTGAACACGCCCCGTGCTCAGTGAGCACGGGGGCGTGCCCATGTGTCAGCAGAAAAGACAAAGCTGTAGAAGCTTCTATCACCCACCACGGGGGCGTGCTCAGCGGACACGGGGCCGTGGTTAACTCTAAGATTTGCAGAATCTGGGGAAATCTTGATAGTACAGATACGCTTCTGCACACGGGGTCGTGCTCAGCGGACACGGGGGCGTGGTCAACTAATGCAGACAAACTGCAATTAATGAAGAAAGAGAAGGAAGGTGGACACGGGGCCGTGCCCAATGGACACGGGGTCGTGCCTGAGTCTCTGTTCAGCCTATAAATAGGGGTGCTTGGCTCATTTGCAAACCATCCCTTGGCACACCACCTCTCTCACACTTCACCCACCACCCACAACCATCACAACACCATCATCCACCACCATCATCCATCGTCCATCATAGAGTGTGTGAGTCGTCTCGGGATCCAAGATTGATCGTAAGAGTTCTTGACAATCAAAGGCCATGTTTGCCTAAGTCTCTTACATCACTTGGTGAAGACAAGTGTCTAGTGTAATACTTTTTATTTTTAATCTTTTCGCACTTTTTATTTGGTTATGTATTAATGACTTTAATAACTAGTTTCTTGTGTTGAAGGTGATTCTTCCTTATCGTTTGTCCGTGGTGTCTTGGCATTATTTTACTGTCTATATAAAATAAAATATTTTCACCATTCATATCTCCACGGTCTATATGGAGATATGTTGGCTACCTGGTCGGGGGTTAAGGGAACGATTTGGTAAGAGTCTTGCCTTGTTCAGTGTATAGATCCTGCAAGGACCTGGGTCAAATTTAGTTGGACCTCCTTCAATACCCACCGGTATTGGATGGCGGGGGTCCAAACTCTTTGATCCCCTCATATGTAAGCTACTATTAATACTTTAACCCGGCTAGTTAGGACTGTATCCCTGCTGACTCAGACTACTTAGCCGAGGGTAACGTCACATTCAAAAGAGGGGCCTACCATAATATGCATTAATAACTTAATTAATTATCTTTCAATAATCTGACCCTTTAGGATTGTATCCTTGCTGACTCAAACTACTGGGTTGAGGGTAACGCCACCTTCAAAAGAGGGGCCTACTACAATAACTAAGATAATCTCTTAAAAAGTGCAAAAGTGCGGAAATAATCAAAGGTTACACTACACACGAGTCGGAGCCAAGTGATTCATCTTGTCTATCTGTTTTTTATTTTATTTTATTTTTCAGCATTTTAGTTAGTTTTTGTGACAACTGGCAAATAACCGGTAATTTAGTACAATCTAATCACTATTTATATTTCTTAATCTCATGCATTTAGCGTAATTTAATTACGTAACTGTGTCGTATACTGGATAACAGTGTTAGGACAAGAAAACAATGCTAAAACATATGCTGGTTTTCGTCGTATTTCGAAACCAGTCAAACAATGTCCTAAAAATGTTGGTAGAAAGTGCTGCGCGCACTATTCACGGTTACACTATTCATGCCAGCAAAACCGTGAAAACAGAACGAAAAGCTGAAAAACGACACACGGATAACATAATTGAGTCCATTATTATAAGAAAACACTAATACGAAAACATATCTTGCAAAGATACAAGACTTTCCGGTATGACGCCCTAATTTAAAAAATGTTCGTTTCGACCAAAAATATGACATTTTAACTCGTCCGAAACCATAATTTAGCATTTCCGGAACTCCGGGATTATGACAAATGATATCAAGCATATGAAAACAATATAAGTATGATAACGCGGTGTCTAAAAGCACAAGCACCCTGTATTACATCGCTATGCACTAAACTAGTCCGTTAGCGATATTTCTGCCACTATAGCAACCAAATGGAAACTCTAGTGAACTAGTTAAGCCTAATTTGGAACTCGGAATAACTTCATACATCATTCGGATGCGGAATAACAACTTGCGGGAAACCTTCGTCGGTGCGAAATAAAAGTGTCGTTAACTAGTCGACGCCTAAACGGAAGGCGTTTAAGGTATCAAAATCCAACTTACACTAGTCTAGCAAACTAGTTAACCATATTTTGGCGTCAGAAACGCCTTGAATAAATGCTATAGCATTGATGGTAAATTAAAACCATCGCTCCCGGTACTATATTACACCTTTCATATCTTTCCCGATATCGAACCGACGAGCGAACTAGTTGCATTTTTACCATCCAAAATCAATACCCACTAAACTAATAAACTTGTTGGACTTTATTTAAAATCCTAAACTACCATTAACACCCTAATCACCCTAATTAAGCTAATTACCAAAATATCTCACATTTTAA
The DNA here is from genome assembly GCA_030545235.1 of Helianthus tuberosus. Taxonomy (NCBI): domain Eukaryota; kingdom Viridiplantae; phylum Streptophyta; class Magnoliopsida; order Asterales; family Asteraceae; genus Helianthus; species Helianthus tuberosus. The sequence goes on from JARYGA010048008.1 coordinate 63,871, forward strand.
CATATATGTCACATGTTTAAATAAATAAAAAAAAAACAAATATAAAAGTCATGTCTACATGCTCCAATCGGCCATACCCCTTAGGCTACATTAGAATTAACGATGTATGGAGTATGGCTAGAAAAGATCTTCCATTGACTAAAAGAAATAAGAATGATTATATAAAAAGATGGCACCTTACCATTCCTTTATCACATTTGCATTTTCATATCTTGCAAACACCAAACACCTCCCCTTTCTTCCTCTAAATTCACGGCAGCCCCTAAACACCCTCAACCTCCTTTTTTGCTAACATTAAACACCTTATTTTCACATAATCTAGCCACTACAAGATCATACACACTTGGGTTAAGCATGGAACACACTTAGGAGCTTTCTTGGAGGCTTAATCTTCTTATTTGGCTTGTGCAAAGTTGTAAGACTCCTAGACACCCTATTTAAGTTCATTGTTATTTATAGATTATGGAAGTACAAGTTGATCATCTCAAAGATTAATAAAATCACACCAAAAACCCTAATCTCAAAGCTAATAAACCCTAAATCTATCTATATTATGTGTTAATATGTGTAGATTAGTGTAGTTATTTTGTATGATCATATTGTTTATGTTGATCTTGTTAATATTAGTGATTTAAAGTCTATGTTTATGATGATCTTGTGAGTATATTCTTGTAGTATTCAAGACTTGTGTTCATCTTACCATGATGAACATAAAAATATGATTTAAACATGGATATGTTTAAATCTTGAAAGATCATCATCCTCACTTTCATGAACTAAATATACAATTTTTAGATTACATAAAGAAACAAGTGTTTAAATGGGTTTAACACTAAATTTTGGAAGTTTATTAAGCTTTGTTCTTACAAGTTAAGTTTAATAACTAACTTATTATAAAAGGTCACCATAAAAAGTCTAACTTTTTATGAAGGATGTAAATATGCAAGTTCATGAAATGAGGAAATTATGTTGTTAAAGTCACATGTTTGGAGGAAACTTGATGAATAATGGTGATTTGGTAACTTGATTATGATTTAAACGCATTTTTATAACGTGGGAGACGCCATAGTTTTAGGGGAAACTATGGCAAATTTTTCTAAAAATCTAATCGCGATTAAGGAGGGGATTAGTGGGTGATTAACAATGTTAAACGCGATTAGTGGCCATAAACGTCATTTTTGGAAACCCTAATGATAATATTTAAGTCTTATATATTCAATAAGTTCTATGGACTTTAACTTATTCTTTTACAAAAATAAATGGTTAAAATGTAACCATATATGTATATATAATTTTTGGTAAAAATTATATATTTTTTTGGAAACTTGTCAAGTGCATGTAATATGTGCTATATGTGTATGTACTAGATACCTATAGGGTGATCAAAATAAATACACATACATGTTCCTACATGGTCCAAGAAATGCTAGTAAATCGGACAATTAAATAAAATGGCCGAAATGGAAATACATAACACTTGATGACGACAAATTGGGTGTATCGAGAACAAGAAATGCTAGTAAATCGTGAACAAGTTACTACAATGTCGAGTCTAAAAGTAACAAATTTTTAGACACTAAAACGAACACATATCTAAGTGGCCAAAAACAAGAATCCGGTAAGTCGAAAACTATAAAAATTACCAAGTACTTTTCATGTGAAAAACGAACTTATTAAGTTACATGCTTGGTGAATTTTTGGTAAAAATGCAAGAGTATATTTAATGGACTCACCAAAATTAGATTTGGGCTAGACCCAAATTACTAAAATGCATGGGCTAGAGCCCAAAGATAAATAATTTGGGTTAGGCCCAAATTACTAACATACATGGGCCAAGGCCCAATGGCAAATATACGGGCCAAGACCCAAATTACTAAAGTACATGGGCCAAGGCCCAATAACAAGAAAACTAGGGCGAGGCCCAATGACATAAAACTAGGGCTAGGCCCAATAACAATAAAACGTGGGTTAAGCCCAATGACATAGGTTCGAAGCCGTTCACACATAAGTCAATACACATAGAATACATGGAGATACATAAAAATCGAGCGAGTAAACTATCAACGCTCTAAAATACAAAGTTGTTCCAAAGATGACAAATGAGAACATAATAAAGAATTCAAGATGAACAACTTGTACGAGGTCCGAAAGACCTAGAGTCTAATCAAGTTAGTAAACATGTAGGTCACTCACGTGTACGGATGCTCACCTACGGTATTACTTAATACGGAACGCAAATCGATGAGTTCATGTCCCTCCTTTCAATGTTTTCAAAGTTTTGGTTTTTAAAACAATCGAGGGGAAATACATGCTAAAACTACAGATATGTTAGCATACATGCTAATACTATGGGTATGTTAGCTATGGGTTTAGATGATAACACGATCAATGTACATAAGTAGGATGATGACATAGTAACCATTAATCACTTAGTGACCAAGGTGCAAAAGGTGTAGATCTATAGAGCTTGAGACACGCTCCACTCCTTGATAGGCCATAGGAGTGCTTTTGTGATCCCATAAAATGTCAAAGTTGTCTCGGTTTGGTTACGTAACTTATGGTACATATAGTCAGGGGGCTCGCTACCCACTGATAGATCCTTAAACTCCATATATGCTAATACTTACCAGGGTTTCATTTTCATGAATACTACGATTACAGGATTGCATTTTCATGAATACTACGATTACAAGATTTCATTTTCATGAATACTACGATTACACGATCTCATTTTCATGAATACTATGATTACAAGATTTCATTTTCATGAATACTACGATTACATATGATAACAAAAACTGCATGAACTCGCTCAACTTTTGTTGAGTTTTTAAAACTACATGTATTTCAGGAAACAAGTCTTGAGCCGGTGATATTCTATGGGATTCGGGATAACTAATGACAACGATTGCCACTATTAAAGGGTTTTTCTTCTATATCCCAACTTCGTATGGGTATATAGGGAACAAATCCTTACTATGTGATGTGTAAAACAATTCGATAACTATGTTATGTTTAACGTTGTATGAAACTCGAAACTACTTTTGGAAAAATTGTAAATATTGGTTGAAATCTATATATCTATGGTATCGTTGTTGGTTCATGTTATTAATACATTTGGAGGCAATGATTACCATGCTTACGTCACACACAATACGTTTCCGCTACCAGCAGGGTGTGATAGTTTTTATTTTTCTAGTTTAAAAACATTTTTCTAACCTTTTTTATTTGATTAGACGTTGAGGATAAACCGGTATTAAAAGCTCTTGTGTCATTGGATGACCTCGGTATCTTGCCAACACTATACTACGCTCACGATGGGTGCACTTGCCCATATGTGTGTTTGGTGTTAGTAAAATATCGTGTTTTATAATTTAAAACTTGACTAACGTGTAAAAAGGGCTTAAAATATACTTAAATATATATACACACCACACGCACATCAGTTCCACACTTCCACTAGATTTTGAAATGGAGACTTTCATCAAGATGTGGATGTCACTCCTAGCTCGAAGAAAGGTTCTCGTGCTAGAAAAATGCGCTGGGTGAGTGATCTCATCGAGAGTTCTTGGTTTTCACACCTGGTCTCGACTGGATCACTCGGTTTCGTTATGCGAGTATTTTCGAAAATGTGTGCATTGTGTCAGCCTTAGGAAAAGCTAAGTAGTATTTCAGCCTTAGGAAGGGCTTCTTCGTGTGAAGCTGTAGTACGCGGTGTTCACACAAAGTTGTAGTTTTTAGCAAAATTCGAATGAGAGTATCAATTATGCCCGTACAATCTCCTACTAGGTTCGTACGAGTTGGCCCGTTGGTACTTAGACTATAGACTAGGTCGTTTCTAAGACATCGACCCGGACTAGATCGAGTCTTGCCTAATTCCCTATAGTTATGGCTCTGATACCAATCTGTCACACCCCAACCGATGGCGGAATCATCGGGGCGCACTAGGCGAATCAGATTGCTCAAGAGAATCCATAACAACTAAATTGCGACAGTATTTAATGCGTTCATTATCCCATACCAATAAACAATACATTCACATAAGTTATAACAGATTTCTTGTCCTCTCGAACAATAAAAATCCGACAACATAGATTTTAGGTGAGTTTCTAGACTTCCTAGCTTGATTTGATGTAGACTGCGACTAAACCTGCAACATACGTTAAAACAACGTCAATACAAAAGTATTGGCGAGTATACAAGTTTTGATAGTAGCGAGAAATAGATAAAAAGTGTTGCGAATTACCAAATACATAAACGAGATACCTCAACATACATGCATTTAAGACCGATACTACCAGCTAAGTCACTCGAGCTGCGATTGCGATTGCTATTCATCCTAATTAGACCCCGTCGGGTGCTATAGTACTATACTAGTTAAGGCGGGACCTCGCGAGTATAAGTCCTAACACATATGTAACTAGCATCATGTATAAATATGCATAACAGTTATTCGTAAGTGATAAATAGTTTGATTGAATAATTCGTTTTGATAAATTCGATTTAATAAGAATGTATGTTACACCCAAAATGCGATAAAAAGGGGTTCGAGTATACTCACAGTTGGTGTTCAGCTAGTAAACACAACTTGGGTGGATTGAAGGGAGCGCGTCTGAGATCAGCCTGGTTACAGATTGATAGCATAAGCATCGAACTATGCGTTAAACGGTGGCGAGTGAACCAAGCGTCAAATGGTAATCCGATCGGATGGCCAGTCGATCGGGTGGCAATCCGTTCGGATGGTCATCCGATCAGATGGCCATTCGATTGGATTGTCACCTCGTTTGGTGAAGATGTGTTTGTGTATGGTGGTTTGCCTTTTGAAGTTTTCGTTGTAGCCTTTTGAAAACAGAGAAGCATCTCTACCCTTCAGGTCGATCGATCGAACGGCAGCTCGATCGGGTGAGGATCCGATTAGTAGGACACTTAGTGAGAACAAGTTCCCAGCAGTTTGTCACTCGATCGGATTGCAATCCGATCGGGTGGCATCCGTTTGGAACTGACAATGTATTGAACATGCTAAAAATTGTTTAAGTGTCGAAGTCCCAAACATCACATGGTCGGATGGTCGTTCGATCGGGTGGCAATCCGATCGGACGGCATTCCGTTCGACGTTCAAGACTTTGAAAAGTTGAAATGATAGTTTCAGTGAGGAACCAAGTGCAAGCCGATCGGACGGTTGTCCGATCGGGTGGCTGTCCGATCGGGTGGTAATCCAATCAGACGGCATTCCGTTCCAACTACCTTGATCATCTTGACACTTGATTGTTTTGAAAGTTTGTGGTTTTGATCGAGACGATGTGATAACGCGCCAAACAAAAGAACTCCATTACGAACCAAGTCCTCCGATTGAACCGGAATCACCCTGGTCCGATCAGTTAACTGTCCGTAACGGTTGTTCATGCTTAACCCGAAATCGGTTGTCTCTTTAGACAGAATCATATTTGGAACCAACACTTCACTTAGAATGAGTAGAAGATCGGAACGAGCTCTGATTCCACCAGTTTTGAGTGCATTGAGTGTAAAAGAGTTGAAAGAAAGTTGAAAAACCATCTTTCAATCCTTTTATCCATGATTATGTGTAGATCTATGCGAGAATGTTGTTTATTCTTGATGAAATCCTTCAGATCTGAGTGGTTCTTGGTGGAATGAGGCCAACACTTGAAGTTCATAAGAACTCCATGATGACATCATCCTAGAACACCTCAAATCCATTGATTTCATGGTTAAAAGTTAAGATTCAAACGAGAAAATGATGAAGAAGTGCGTGTAGATCATGGAAATACAAGATTTGAGGTAGAAACTTACAAGAATCGCGAGAAATCGAGAGAAAATAGCCCCAAAGCGTGTTGGTCGAGTGAGAGCTGTCACATCATTATTCAAGTGATGTGACAAGTGCTATTTATAGGTGAAGTGGAGTGAAGGGGAAGAAGTGCAACAGATCGGACGGCTGTCCGATCGGGTGGCTGTCCGATCGGATGATCACTCGGTCGGTGGTCTCCGGCGAATGTCGTTTCGATGTTTCATTTTGTTCGTTAAGCGTCGCGATTGTTTGGTTTCACATTTTCATACCCATATTCATATATTTATTATAATTAGTCACATAGGGTCGTATATACATATCCATATCTCAAATCCTGCGATAATCGAGTTACGCGTGCCTGCGAGTGCGTTTCCTTGAGTATCGAGTTGCACTGCGACACATCACGGCTATCAAGGAGGGTAGAATTGGTCCTCACTTGACGTCTTCGTGGTTGTCAGCAAGGGCAATGTGATGTGATAGCGATTAAGGAGGGTAGAATAGGTCCTCACTCAACGTCATCGTGAGTGTTAGTACGTGAGATGCGATGTGTTATAGCGATAAAGCATGCGTAATATGCGAAAATACTGCGAAATAGCGATGTATGTGATATAGCTACATTATGATCCGAATCTCTGGTGCTAGGCGTAACGAGTGTAACGAGTAGTAACAACGCACGAACATGCGGGTTGTTACAGTTCATATGAACACCATGATGACATAACCCTAGAACACCTTAAGTCTAGTGATTTCACAGTTAAAAGTTAAGATTCAAAGGATAGAAAGGTGAAAAAGTGCGTGTAGATCACAGAAGTACAAGATTTGAGTTAGAAACTTACAAGAATCGCCAGAAGTCGAAGGAAAATAGCCCCAAAGCGTGCTGGTCGAGTGAGAGCTGTCACCTCACTTGAACAGTGATGTGACAAGTGCTATTTATAGGTGAAGGGGAAAGAAGGTGATGGAGGGTGTTGGATCGGGTGGCAATCCGATCGGATGGCCATTCGATCGAATTGTCACTCGATCAAACGCCTCCGGCAAATTGAGTTTTGCCGTTTCGTTTCGACCGTTAAGCATTGCGATAGTTTGGTCACACCTTTTCATACCCACATTCATATATTTATTATAATTAGTCACATAGGGTCGTATAAATATCCACATTTCAAAGTCTCCGTTGCGATAATCGAGTTGCGTGTTTCGAATATGCGTTGCATTGCGACACATCACGGCTATCGAGGAGGGTAGAATAGGTCCTCACTCAACGTCATCGTGAGTGTTAGTACGTGCGATGCGATGTGTTATAGCGATAAAGTATGCGTAATATGCGAAAATACTGCGAAATAGCGATGTATGCGATATAGCTACATTATGATCCAATCGCTGGTGCTAGGCGTAACGAGTATAACGAGTAGTAACAACACACAAATGTGCGGGTTGTTACAGTCTCCCCTGCTTTAGGAAATTTCGTCCCGGAATTAATCCACAAGAAGGGTTGCGAGGATCGATGAGAGTGGGAGTAGCGATAAAAGTGTCAAAATAAACGAGCGATCAATTGAAGGCAGCGAGTAAGACGATTCGTATAACAAAAGTTGGCAACACACGAAAAGCGATCCAAAAGTGTTTTGAATTCTCGAAAAGTTGGTTATTTCGAAAGGTTGGAGAAAACTTATTTATGAAAAATCTTCCCACAGTGCGGTGTCAAACTGTTTCGATGTTCACACCAGCGCCATGTAGGGAGTTTTATTAGATTTCTAAAAGATTTTAGGGTGGTTAAAACTCGTTTTACGAAATTTTATCGTCACGCGGCATTAACTTGAGTCGATTGTCACCCCAACATTACAAGAAAATCCCGTTTTGTACAAAGATTTTGATTAAATTTCAGAAAAAGTTTGTAGGAAAAGCTTTGTTTACTCAAAGGTTTTAAATGACATCAAAGGTTTTAAATTTAAAGTCGGCCCCGCATGGCACTTTCCCACGAAAGTTCGACAATATGGCTAAAACACTTATATATAGGAAGTACCAGCGGCGTATCCACCATGTTTTAGCCATATGGCTTCCGCCCCGTGAGGCAGTGTCGTGTGTGTCGACATAGTACCGATAGATTTCGATTCCCTTGGTCCAAGCAAAACATGATTGGGCCAATTGAAAGAGAGAGATTTTGCGCAAACTGAGCGATGAAGTCGTTTACGAACTCAGTTCAGCTATACGAGCGAGTGCGATAAGCGATAGGCGGTTCGTGAAAATTCGATAGCACAACACAAACGTAATGAGTGAAGATGGCGGTGATAAGCGACGAGCGATAGCGACAACCGTTGAGCGATAGGCGACGATTGACGCGTTGCAAGCGATGGGAACAAGCGATTTAATTAGATTCAAATTTTAACTAATATTAAGCCCCACATAGCCCTTTTCCACGAAAGTCTGCTGATATGGCTAAAACACTTATATATAGGAAGTACCAGCGGCGTATCCACCATGTTTTAACCCTATTAGTTTCGTCTTGTGGGGCGAGGTCATGTGTGCTAACATAACACAGATAACATAGATAATGGTAAGCGATATCGATAGCGATTCACATTAAACGATACACGATGAGCGATGGAACAATACACAAGTGATAGAGCGATACACAAACGATAGAGCGATACACACGATTAGCGATAGTGCGTTACACATAACCAGCGATTTGAGCGATGCACACAATAAGCGATTGAGATTGCGAATTAGATTCCAGCGATAATGCGCTTGCGAGCGTGTGGACTTACGAAAAGTCTAGCGATTACACGCTTTGAGTTGCGATTGAGATTGTTACGCCATGCGAGGTAGTTTGGTGTGTTGAAATTAGATTTAATAGTATACTTGGTCTAATAATGTTCAACTTGTATGGCACTTTCTTCACAGGACATTGGTTGTCATGGCGAAGCACTTATATATAGGAAGTACCAGCGGCGTATCCACCATGCTTCAACCACATGCCTTTGCCCCGTGAATAGGTGTCACCCGATGTTGACATGGTCAAGACGCTTATATATAGGAAGTACCAGCGGCGTATCCACCACGTTTTACCATGCTTTTAACGTTATGGCATCATTGAAACTCCTTACGATCTCCGTGCACTGATCACAGTAATCCCGTGTGCACCCGTGATTAATTTGATCCTTGCACGTTTATCGTACTTCGTCTCAAGAACGCATAGAAGGGGGAAAACACATTATATAGTACGTAGTGTTAGTATATAGTCCGTGCACGAGTGCGAGAGAAGGAGAGATAAGTAGAGTCCACATTGCGTCGAGAAATAGAACAAGTTCAACATATAAAGGAAATTAACGGCGAAAATCGTATTACTACAACAACATTGGAAGTATAACTAATGTTGTTGTGAAGGACTTCTGCGGAGACTGCGATTGTTGCTGAAATTCCTCAAGTCTGCGGCCCTGTGCGGCAGTGCTGGGTAAGATGACCATACCAGTTGCAGTTTATGCAAAAGCGACAGTTAGCTTCTAGCGGGTGATGATTTGTACACATGAGACACAGGGGATGAGTTCCGTTGTAGTCGTGCTTCGAGTGAACGGGTATTGCTTGGAGGGGTTCTGGTTGCGATAGCTCAGTTTTTGAAGAGTTTGGGCTTATGGTCTTTCGTTTACGGCTGGACTGAGCTTCCTGAGGCGATGCGTTGTCATCGGAGGATTCGTCTGAGGACTCACTTAAAGAATCGTCGGAGGAATCATCGAAAGAATTGATGACGATTGCTTGATGAGCTTGTTTGACAGGGTTCTTGGAGAAAAATCCGTCCAAAACTCGTTTGTCGTTGATTTCGGCGGCTAAACGGTAGGTTTCTTCGATGGTAGCAGGTCTTGCAGCTTCGACAAAATCGCCCACACATTCAGGGAAGCCACGAATGTACTTCGTGATGGCTTTTTCTGAAGTGTTGACTTGACTTGGGCAGATTATGCTAATCTGTTTTCTACCTTGCGGTGTATCCAGTATTGTCACCTTCGACTTGCTTGATTTCCCAAAATTTGTCTTCTAATTTCTGGACTTCGTGGGGAGGGCAATACTCTTTCTTCATGAGCTCTTTCAGCTCATCCCAAGAGAGAGCATAAGCTGCGAAGATCCCACGTCTGTTACGTTCGGTAGTCCACTAGTCGAGTGCTCGCGATTGAAATACTCCGGTTCTGCAAGTAGTACGGAAACTATCGAGACACCCACTCTGTCGAAGGGTAATGTCGATAGAATCGAACCACTGGAGTAGCTGGAACACACCTCCTTCACCTGTGAACTCCATCGGGTCACAGGCTTTGAAGTGTTTGTAGAGGAAAGCAGATTGCGGCGCTTCCGTCTTAGAGTCCTCCGAGGTTCTAGAGTTGCTGAGAGAGTGCACTTAAGCGAAAATTTGAGGAATGACCTTGGCCACTTCCTTGGTCACAAGCGAGGCAATCCTCTTTTCGGCTTCGTTTGGCTCTTCTCCTAGCTGCTTGTCTCGAGGTAGAGTCGTTGGAAGACATCTAGACAGAGAGAGATTTGGAGTGACATTCGATCATAATGATTTTTGAGTTTCGCAATGTGATTGAGCGCGTTCAAAAATCGTTGCGGGTAATATAATAGATTTCACATAGGAGCCACATAGGAGACACGAGATTCCTAAGTTCTCATACAATTGATTCGTTCTATATATAAATAGTTGTAGTTTATACTTACACATATACATGCTGGTGTGGAATGCACGAGGACGCGATGAAGAGGGAGAGAGTGAGAGCGAAAGCGAGTAATTAGACATTAGTTTTGTTGCGAGCATTCGGTTTTCGTTTTAGATTGCGATGGCTGTGCGTGTTGTGTGTTTATAAAGCAGGGAGCGAAAATCGGTAAATCGAGAAATCGATAAAGCGTAAAGTTTTAAATCGTAGCCACATAAGCGTAAATAAGTTCAGTAAGGCGTAAAATCGGCAAGTCATATGCGAGAAACGTAGATAGAGTGCCTCGGGTGTTTAGGCGTCGACTACCCAAGGTAACCCAACTATACCCAACAAGTTCGTGCACGCGCGTTGCCCTGGAAGACTTACGCTTCCACCGGGATGAAGCTCATGGCATTCGTCTTCCTAGTCATCGCGTGGCTCGAGTTATTGTTATAGTCAAGTCCTTGGTGAGAGCTTTTGAAAACCTTTTTTATAGAGAGTGGAACGGTTTATTAAGATACGGGTTTCACCCCTGACTTAATAACTTCGCTCCTAGCTGTGGTTGAGCTCTTCGAATAACTTCGGGAGTTCCACTAGATTTTGAAATGGAGACTTTCGTTGAGATATGGATGTCACTCCTAGCTCGACGAAATGTTCTCGTGCAAGGAAAGTGCGCTGAGTGAGCGGTCTTATCGAGAGTTCTTGGTTTTCACGCCTGATCTCGACTGGACCACTCGGTTGTGTTATGCGAATACTTTTGAAAACGTGTGTATTGTGTTGGCCTTAGGAAAGGCTAAATAATATTCTAGCCTTAGGAAAGGCTCTTCGTGTGAAATTGTAGTATGCGGTGTTCACGCGAAGTAGTAGCTTTTAGCGAAGTTCGCACGAGTCGCCCCGTTGGTACTTAGACTATTGACTAGGTCGTTTCTAAGGCATTGACCCGGACTAGGTCAAGTCTGGCCTAATTCCATATAGTTATGGCTCTGATACCAATCTATCACACCCCAACCGATGGCGGAATCATCGGGGCGCGGCACTAGGCGAATCAGATTGCTCAAGAGAATCCATAACAACTATAAAGCGACAATATTTATTACATTTGTTATCCCATACTAACAAACAATATAATCACATAAGTTATCACAGATTTCTTGTCTTCTCAAACAATACAAATCCGACAACCTAGATTTTAGGTGAGTTTCTAGACTTCCTAGCTTGATTTGATGTAGACTGCGACTAAACCTGCAACATACGTTAAAATAACGTCAATAAAAAAGTATTGGTGGGTATACAAGTTTTTGATAGAGTAGCGTAAATAGTTAAATGTAATGCGAATTACCAAATACATAAACGAGATACCTTAACATACGTGCATATATAACAGATACTACCAGCTAAGTCACTCGAGCTGCGATTGCGATTGCTATTCATCCTAACTAGACTCCGTCGGGTACTATAGTACTATACTAGTTAAGGCGGGACCTCGCGAGTATAAGTCCTAACACATATCTAACTAGCATCACGTGTAAATATGCATAACAGTTATTCGCAAGTGATAAACAACTTAATTGTATAATTCATTTTGATAAATTCGATCTGGTAGGAACGTATGTTACACCCAAAATGCGATAAAAAGGGTTCGAGTATACTCACAGTCGGTGCTCAGCAAGTAAACACAACTTGGTTGGATTGAAGGGAACGCGTCTGAGATTAGCCTGATTACAGATTGATAGCGTAAGCGTTGAACAGTGCGTTAAACGACGAGAAGTGACTGAGTGTCGAATGGTAATCCGATCGGATGGCAATCCGATCGGATGGTCACTCGATCGGATGTCAATCCATTCGAATGGTCATTAGATCGGATGGCCATTCGATTGGATTGACATTCGTTTTGAGATGGATGAGTTTGTGTATGATTAATTTTTGAAGTTTTCATTGTAGCATTTGAAAATAGTGAAGTATCTCTACCCTTCAGGTCGACCGATCGAACGGTCGTTCGATCGGGTAACGATCCGATTGGTTGGACACTTAGAGGGAACAAGTTCACAGCAGGGTTGTCACTCGATCGGATTGCAATCCGATCGGGTGGCAATCCGTTTGGAAATGTCCATGCATTGAACATGTTGAAAATTGTTAAGTGTTGAAGTTCCAAATATCACATGATCGGGTGGTCGCTCGATCGGATGGCAATCCGATCGGGCGGCAATCCGTTCGACGTTCAGCTCCTCAAAATTGAAACAAAAGTTAAGTGTGGGACCAAGGTGCAAGCTGATCGGGTGGCTGTCCGATCGGGTGGCAATCCGATCGGATGGCAATCCGGTCGGATGGCAATCCGTCCCGGCGGCCTGATCGTCTTGTTACTTGGTTGTTTTGATAGTTTTGCGGTCTTGATTCGAGATGATTTGGTAACGTGCCAAACAAAAAAACCCTCGTCAAGACCCGAGTAACCCGATCGGATAGGAATCACCCTAGTCCGGTCAGTTGACTGTTCGAGATGGTGATTCATGTTTAACCCGAAATCAGTAATCTCTTGGATAGAATCCAGATCTTGAACCAACATATTAATAAGGAGTAGAAGATCAGAACAAGCTCCGATTCTATCGGTTTTGTGTGCATTGAGTGTAAGAGTTGAAAGAAAGTTAGAAAACTATCTTTCAATCCTTTTCACCTTGAATATGTTTAGATCCATACAAGATCTTTGTTTATTCATGTGGAAATCGTTCAGATCTAAGTTGTTCTTGGCGGATTGAAGCCAAAACATGAAGTTCATATGAACACCATGATGACATCACCCTAGAACACCTTAAATCTAGTGATTTCACGGTTAAAAGTTAAGATTCAAAGGATAGAAAGGTGAAAAAGTGCGTGTAGATCATAGAAAGTACAAAATTTAAGGTAGAAACTTACAAGAATCGCGAGAAATCGAAGGAAAATAGCCCCAAAGCGTGCTGGTCGAGTGAGAGCTATCACATCACTTGAACAGTGATGTGACAAGTGCTATTTATAGGTGAAGGGGAAAGAAGGTGTTGGATCGGGTGGCAATCCGATCGGATGGCCATTCGATCGAATTGTCACTCGATCAAACGCCTCCAGCGAATTGAGTTTGGCGTTTCGTTTCGATCGTTAAGCGCTGCGATAGTTTGCTCACACCTTTTCATACCCACATTCATATATTTATTATAATTAGTTACATAGGGTCGTATAAATATCCACATTTCAAAGTCTGCGTTGCGATAATAATTTTGCGTGTTTCGAATATGCGTTGCGTTGCGACACATCACGGCTATCGAGGAGGGTAGAATAGGTCCTCACTCAACGTCATCGTGAGTGTTAGTACGTGCGATGCGATGTGTTATAGCGATAAAGTATGCGTAATATGCGAAAATACTGCGAAATAGCGATGTATGCGATATAGCTACATTATGATCCAATCTCTGGTGCTAGGCGTAACGAGTATAACGAGTAGTAACAACGCACAAACGTGCGGGTTGTTACATATATAGAAATAAAAACTATATATAATTCTAATTTGAATTACAGATAGAAAGTCACAAAACTTGAATTAAATTTTTTATTACGCTATGTGTTATAAGGTTATGGGGTATACTTTCACGCCCCTTAACTACACGTAGACGTCACATCACCTATTTGACTCTCTTTCACTTCACCTCACAACAAGGAAATGGTTTAACCCCTATTAATGCCCCTTAAATTAATTAAAATACATATATATAGCATGTTGTGTGTGTGTGTAAATTTTGCAATGCTTGATTCTCTCCCTCTCTCTCCTAGTTAACTTCTTAACATATGAAGCTTTTAATGCCTCTTAACACCCTTCAGGAGCGGTATAACTAGTGTTAACGGAACACAAGGATGGCCCCCCCTTTAACGGAGGCAGTTTGGTCGATGGTGCCCCAGGGCGCTATGGTGGCTGATGTGGCGGGGTGGCGTTAAGCCACACCCCTGGCCTAACCATTTTCAATTGTCATATTAGAGTCACATCACCATGTCCTTCTATCCCTCACTTCCACCACTTAACCTATGTAATACTCATCCCTTATCTTTCACCAATTTATTTATATTTTTTGAAATTCGATGAAGTGAGAGAGAAAGAGAGGAGAGGAGAGGAGAGAGAGATCAGGGGAGCTCAGAAGTGTGGCTTCGTAAATGTTGAAAAATAATGATAACAGAGGAGGCAACGTTAACTCAACACCCCAGGAACTCTCCCGAAGGTATACCGAATAGCCTTATCTAAGTTCATAGACTGGAACATAAAATTTGAAGGAAGAACAACACTAACGGTTTTAATGTGGATTTAACTCCCTCCGAAGTGCAAAAAAGTAAAAACCTTCACTTTCACATCTTTATTTACCTGTCCCTACAGTACCCATCACAAGACACACATGTGTGGAGGTCATTTGACCCTAAAAAAATTCCACTTTGTCAACTTTAATCCCTCCATTACTACTAATATATCTTAACTTTAGGGGCCTAATAATTCCACATGGTATCATCTTATTCTAATATGGTTGATACAGGCCGTATAATGTTATACGACCCGTATAACCTTATACGGCCCGTATCAACCATGTTAGAATAAGATTATAGTGTGGTCATATATATATTATACGACGATGTTATACGGGTCGTATACATTGAATTTCGTTTATTTTATTGTTTTATTACTATTTGACGCGACATATTATTCCTCGATTCACGTGCGAGTAGACGTAAGATTCTCTGATTCAATGTTATATTCCTCGATTCTCGTGCGAGTTATGTGATTAGACGTTAGATTCCTCGATATTCGTGCGAGTTATTTGATTCGACGTTAGATTCCTCGATTCACGTGTTAATCATTTGAAACGATGTAATATTCCGTAAAATTCTCTATATAAACGACACTAATTTCATTCATTTTCATTCAACTTCTATTCGTTTCTTCTATTTTTCTCTGTATTCAAATTATTTACGCTATAATGTCGGGTTGGCGTGACTTTTTAAATATGTTTGATAACGAGGCGAATCAGGGGAGTTATGATAACAATCAAGATAACAAAGTGGGCGTGTTTGATCTGAATGCTTCGTTCGATCCCAGTCTTGCGTCTGATGCAGGTCAAGATACTTGGGGTTTGGATGCCTTTCAGCCTAATTATGCTGGCTATTATCCATTGCAACACCCGGTTAATTTTGAAGCCCCTCCTGTTAGTGTTGGACCGCCGACTGATAGTTCTCATTCTCCTCCCATAAGTGGTGGACCGCCCGAGGGTCCAAATGCTGACCAGGAACCTAGTGAGTTTCAAAACAAGCAAGTATAACATTTAATTATACGTTTATTTGTTGTACGTTAACTATTTTAGTGTTTTTACATTTGATGTTGTTTTTATTAAAATCTTAGATTAGGGTTGCCCAACGGGTCGTGTTCGCGGGTTGGTGGGTTCAACCCGACCTGAACCTGAAAATTTTACACAAACATTGTATATGATCGTATAAACTTATATTTTATTCTCAATTTGTTATATTTTTTAGCGTATCCGCGACGTATAATACGTGCGTATAGGAAACGTATATCTGAGGTGTATGTAGCGTATACGTGCGTATAATACTTGCGCGTACGGTCGTATACTTCATGTTTACGGATCGTGTACGAGATGTATAACTTGTGAGTATACGAAACCTATACTTGATGTGTACAGGGCGTATACGAGATGTACAATACGTACGTATACAAGAACAGTAGTCGTATAATACGTTAACGCTAATCGTATAGTGATTGCTAAGTTGTAATTGTTATTTTTACAGACGATATGACTGAGTCATCAGCAGCTGCTGCGGCCCGTAGAGGTCGAGGTTAGGGTCGGGGCCGTGGACGTGGACGTGGACGCGGACGGGGACGTGGACATGAGGAGGAGATTGTGCCCGATTTTACTGAGACGTGACAGTTTATTTGCGAAATCCCCCGAGGTACGGCTGCCTATATGGTTTTGGGCAGATTACGAGAGATGGTGCTGGATGCGCCTCGGACCATTGATATTCAGTTTTTGACCGATATTGGATCGATCGGTCGGGTCCGGAAGCTCATGCCAGCTAACTCCGCGAGGGACCGCTTATTTGATGCCGCCGCAGAGCGGGCCCACAGGGAGATTACTTTAGAGTTTTTATCTACTTTTACATTTACGGACACCCGGGGTGGGGGGTTTACAACATTTTTTGACGACACACGCCGTAGCTTTTACTATTTGCGGCAAGACTCAGAGGATGACACTTCCTGAGTTCGCCGTTGCCTTGGGTCTGTACTCACAGGAGTACTCAGTGTCCCAGGCATTTTTTGATGTGTACATCAGCACGTCTAGTGACGTGTTGTGGCCTTGGTGGCGCACTATTGGGTCCGGGAGTTCGCGAAACCGACTTCGCGATCCCCGAAGGCACGGGTGACTTGCTTTTACGACCCGTTACACCGTTACCTACATCGGTGTATCGCCGTGACGATCGCCGGTCGTCATGATAGCAGGGAATGGGTCACCCAAAGTGACCTGTTCTACATGCACGACTTACTTACCGGCGGGTGGGGGGTGGGGGCAACTTGGCGTACAGGTTGGCCGCATATCTCGCCGAGTACGCTTTTAAGCGTACCTCTACCCACATCAGCTGTGGGGGCTTCGTCACCCGTCTGGCGAAGCATTTCCCTCGCCTCTTGTCCCCTCAGGTGGCAATGGGTATGACCCTGACACTCCAGCTTCTAAGGGTTGGGAGGGAGACAACCCAATCGATGGGTTTGGCTCACGAGGTTGAGGGAGGGCGGCTGGTTTGGGCGTATAGTGTGGGTGAGGGACCCCAGGGAGAGGGAAGCGAGGGGGAGGGAGGCGATGGAGAGGGAGGCGATGGAGAGGGAGGCGACGGAGAGGGAGGCGGGGTACATGAGGGGGTCGATCATGCTGTCGATCGATCACAGGTAGCTGCGGAGGATTTACATGGTGATCGCCCGTACGTTCGACGGAGCGTTAGACAGCGTGTGATGCCTCCACCGGGGGTGGAGGAGAGACTCGTTCAGGTCGAGTCGAGACTCGGTCAGGTCGAGTCGGATGTAGCTGCAGTCAGAGGGGATGTACAGTGGATGGTCGAGGCGATTGTGGCTATGCATTCTGGCGCGCCCTACCTCCACGAGCTGGCGCTGCACCACCACCACCACCGCCGCCGTAGCTACTTATTGTATTTTTTTTTTTGTTATTTTACGTTTGAAACATTGAAAAAATTTATCTTTTTGTTTGTTTTAGAAGTAAAACATTCTAAATATTAATCTTATGTTTAGATGTTAAGTTGTTTGTTTAATAATTGTTGTCGTAGTTTATCATAATCATATCACATATTTTATCGTTTTACATTATAAATATGTTTAACTACAAACTCGTAACATAATCCGATATATACAACACTATTTTAAAATTTACAAAACTTATTAAACGGTTTCCCGATTGCAACAAAAAATTAAATTTTCTATACATATTTATCGTTTTACAAAGTGGAAACTTATTAAAAATAATAAATACGTTTAACTACAAACTCGTAACGTAATCCGATATATACAACACTATTTTAAAATTTACAAAACTTATTAAACGGTTTCCCGATTGCAACAAAAAAATTAACTTTTCTATACATATTTATCGTTTTACAAAGTGGAAACTTATTAAACATAATAAATACGTTTAACTACAAACTCGTAACATAATCCGATATATACAACACTATTTTAAAATTTACAAAATTTATTAAACGGTTTCCCAATTGCAACAAAAAATTAACTTTTCTATACGGGCTATACGGGCCGTATAACATTATACGGCCCGTATACATATTTCAAAACTAAAAACCCTTGTCAAAACCTTCGAAACAAAATTATGCAAATATGTATATGGCCTGTATATAACTATACGTCCCGTATACATATAAAAACAAAAAAAAATTCCAACGCATTAAATTCTGCGCATAAACATTTTATACGGCTCGTATACAAATAGGGATGTGAAAATAAGATTATAGGGGTGTGAAAATAGAACAACCTTAACTTTATTCCAATTCACACTAGAAAAGTTACTCAACCCCAGATAACAAAAATATAAAACACCATCACATGGAAGGAACCTTACAAAAATTCTTTTTATTATTTTAAACAAATAATAAAAAAAACTTCACTTTACTCTTTTTAACTTTTTCCACTTCACTCACTCTCTGTCTCTCTCTAGCAAAGCTGAAGCAGCAGAAGAAGAAAGATGGGGGAAGGTAAAGGGTCATCACTGGTTCATCTTCTAGTCATCATCTTAAGCTTAGTTGCTTTTGCTTTCGCCATTGCTGCCGAACGACGTCGTAGCACAGTACACTCTCTCTCTCATTTAATTCAACTGTTACTTGTAGATCACAACATTATGGTTGCTGGATTATTAAGATCTAGGTTTCCGACATGCTACAATTGAGCTTGTATACATGAATTGCAGTGTCATTACAGTGATTTTTGACTTGTAATTTTGCATGTGTTGCTCTGAAAATGGCTGTGCTCAGATAATTGAACTTGTTTCACTACTTTTTGTTAAGAAAAAGGAATTGGAATTACTTAGATGTAACGATACCCAAAAGATTGATATGACCATCGGTCGTGGCAATGAGAGATTCTTTATTCATAACTGTGCAGTTAATATTGTTGATATATCACCGATTGTGCAAAATATCGGTCAGAGTATCGGTAATACTATCAGTAGTGATCTTGACCGATATATCACTGATTTTCCCAATATTAGTACCTTTCTTCTTAGTTTGACTTACTTCTTATTGTTGCTATTAGTGTTTTAACTCTTAATAGTTAGTTGTTAGTGTTAAACGTTAGTGTTTTAA
>JARYGA010048009.1:0-40888 GCA_030545235.1 Helianthus tuberosus
GAGGAAGACTGATGACTACAAGAGCCCTAATCAGCAATCGTCTGGCGGTCAAAGTCATGGTGGGTACAAAGGAAATCACCCCAAATGCAATCGCTGCAGCCTGCACCACAGCGGGCCATGCACCAGGGGCAACTGTCATCGGTGCAACAAGCCTGGGCACGCTGCAAAGGATTGCAGGAGCTTATACCCCGCCAATCAGAATCGTCAGCAAGCTCAACAGAATCAACGCCAGCAGCAGCAGCAAGGTGATAACAAAGGGTGCTTTCAGTGTGGAGCTGAGGGCCACTTCAAGAGAGACTGTCCCCAACTGAACAGGAACCAGAACAACAACAACAACAATAACAACAATCAGGGGAATGGTAACAATGGGAACAACAACAATGGCGCCAGGGGGCGGGTGTTTGTGATCGGCCAAGGTGAAGCAAGGAATGACCCCAATGTTGTGGCGGGTAAGTTCCTTCTCGACGACTTTTATGTTTCAGTTTTATTTGATTCGGGTGCCGATACTAGCTACGTGTCATTAGAAGTTAGTCGAATGCTTAAGCGTATCCCAACACCTTTGAACAACAAGCACACCGTAGAGCTAGCAAATGGTAAGAGTTTAGAAGCCACACACGTAGTCAAGGGTTGTAAACTTATTCTCGCTGACCAGACCTTCTCTATCGACCTCATTCCTATCGTCTTGGGTAGTTTCGACGTTGTCATTGGAATGGATTGGTTATCCCAACACCGAGCAGAGATTCTTTGCAACGAGAAGGTTGTCAGTATTCAAGGTCCCGATGGTGAACCTCTTATGATTCATGGCGACAAGAGGAGTGCTGTTGAGAACGTCATTTCTCTCCTTAAGGCCCAAAAGTGCTTGCGAAAGGGCCACACTGCTATTTTGGCTCTCGTTACTGACACCTCAGAAAAGGAGAAGAAGATAGAAGATTTTCCAATTGTACGCGATTATCCAGAGGTATTTCCTGAGGAATTACCTGGTCTTCCGCCTCATCGCCAAGTCGAGTTTCAGATTGAACTAGCTCCTGGAGCTGCGCCTATAGCTCGTGCACCTTATCGATTGGCTCCATCAGAGTTGAAAGAACTCTCTACGCAACTACAAGAGCTCCTGGATAAGGGTTTTATTCGTCCAAGCTCATCACCCTGGGGAGCTCCAGTGCTATTTGTAAAGAAGAAAGACGGTACTTTCAGAATGTGCATCGATTACCGGGAACTCAACAAGGTGACGGTGAAGAATCGTTATCCTCTACCGCGCATCGACGACTTGTTCGACCAGCTGCAAGGATCGAGCTACTATTCGAAGATCGATTTGAGATCGGGTTATCACCAGCTGAGAGTCCGGGAAGAGGACGTCTCCAAAACAGCTTTCAGAACTCGATACGGGCACTATGAGTTTTTGGTCATGCCTTTTGGGATGACAAACGCACCTGCGGTTTTCATGGACTTGATGAACCGAGTGTGCAAGCCTTACCTGGACAAGTTCGTTATAGTCTTCATCGACGACATCCTGATCTATTCCAAGAGTCGGGAGGAACACGAGCAACATCTGCGACTTATTCTGGAACTCCTTCGAACAGAACAGCTTTATGCAAAGTTCTCGAAATGCGACTTCTGGCTTCGAGAAGTCCATTTCCTAGGCCACGTGGTGAACAAGGATGGGATTCATGTTGATCCATCCAAGATAGACTCGATTAAGAACTGGCCTGCACCTCGTACACCAAAGGAAATTCGCCAATTCTTGGGTTTGGCGGGATACTACCGGAGATTCATAAAGGATTTTTCTAAGATTGCACAGCCTCTCACCTCATTAACGCAGAAGGGCGTTGTTTATCGCTGGGGAAACACACAGGAGTTGGCATTTCAGCACCTAAAGGATAGACTTTGTAGCGCGCCTATCCTTTCCTTGCCGGAGGGCACAGACGATTTCGTGGTTTACTGCGACGCATCAATTCAAGGTCTTGGTTGCGTGTTGATGCAACGAGACAAGGTTATAGCCTACGCCTCACGCCAACTCAAGGTTCACGAAAGGAACTACACTACACACGACCTAGAGCTGGGAGCTGTTGTTTTTGCACTTAAGTTATGGCGGCATTACCTGTACGGTACCAAATGCGCCATCTACACTGACCACAGGAGCCTCGAGCATATCTTCAAGCAGAAGGAACTGAATATGCGACAACGACGGTGGGTTGAACTACTGAATGACTACGAGTGCTCGATCAGATATCATCCGGGCAAAGCCAATGTTGTGGCTGACGCCCTTAGTCGAAAGGACACTGCGCCTAAGCGCGTGCGAGCTTTACAACTCACGATCCATTCTAGTCTTCCTTCCCAGATACGAGCTGCTCAGATAGAAGCACTGAAACCAGAAAACGTCAGGGCTGAAGCCCTACGCGTATCAAGGCAACGATTAGAACAGAAGGAAGACGGTGCTTACTACGTAACGGGACGCGTTTGGGTCCCACTCTATGGCAACCTACGAGAACTTGTGATGGACGAAGCACACAAGTCTCGCTACTCGGTACATCCTGGATCGGATAAAATGTACCACGACATCAGAACTACGTATTGGTGGCCTAGCATGAAGGCCCACATAGCGACCTACGTCAGCAAGTGTTTGACTTGTGCGAGAGTCAAGTCGGAATACCAGAAACCATCAGGCCTACTCCAACAACCAGAGATACCTCAATGGAAATGGGAGAAAATTTCCATGGATTTTGTTACTGGCCTACCTAGATCCCAGCGCGGGAACGATACTATTTGGGTGATCGTGGATCGACTCACAAAATCTGCACACTTCTTGGCTATCAAGGAGACGGATAAGTTCTCCACTCTTGCAGAAATCTACATCAAAGAAATTGTTTCGAGGCACGGGGTGCCCACCTCTATCATCTCGGATCGAGATGCACGTTTTACTTCAGAGCTGTGGCAAGCAATGCACAAATCCTTCGGCTCACGATTAGACATGAGCACAGCGTATCACCCTCAGACGGACGGGCAGTCCGAGCGCACTATTCAAACCTTAGAGGACATGCTTCGTGCATGTGTAATCGATTTTGGCAACCGCTGGGAAAAGCATCTGCCACTTGTGGAATTCTCGTACAATAACAGCTACCACACCAGCATTAAAGCTGCTCCGTTTGAGGCATTGTACGGACGTAAATGCCGGTCTCCTCTTTGCTGGGCAGAGGTGGGAGATAGTCAGATCACTGGTCCAGAGTATGTGGTAGATACAACCTAGCAGATCGCTCAGATACGAAAACGCATGACGGGCGCTCGCGAACGTCAGAAAGTTTACGCCGACATGGGCAGGAAACCACTTGAGCTCCAGGTTGGGGAGCGGGTACTACTCAAAGTTTCACCCTGGAAGGGTGTGGTTCGTTTTGGTAAACGCGGTAAACTTAACCCACGATACGTTGGACCCTTCGAGGTCATTGAGAAAATAGGCAGGGTGGCCTACAGATTAAACTTACCAGCGGAACTCGGTGCAGTTCACAACGTTTTTCACGTGTCGAATCTAAAGAAGTGTCCGTCAGATGAGACCCACGTAGTTCCTCTGAAGGAACTCACTATCGACGAACAGTTACGATTCGTCGAGGAACCAGTCGAAATCACGGACCGGGATGTTAAGGTCCTCAAGAGCACCAGAATACCTCTCGTTCGAGTTCGTTGGAACTCACGTCGCGGCCCAGAGTTCACCTGGGAGCGCGAAGATCAAATGAAACAAAAGTATCCCCAACTGTTCGCAAACAGTACACCCACTACTGAGGCCGAAGCTACGGAATTTCGGGACGAAATTCCAGATCAACGGGGGGTGGATGTGACACCCCAGGAAAACCAGGAAAAACCATACAACTTAACTAGCTTCCTCAGTGAGTGCCTACCAAATTTCGGGACGAAATTTCTTTCAACTTGGGGATGATGTGACAACTCGAAATTTAGAACCTTTCGTTGTGTGCTTGAACGTTTAGTGACTAACTGATTTGACGATTTAATGAATGATACATGTGAACTTATGTGATTATGTGTGATGCTATGTGTATGCTTGTGTGTATGTATGCGGGTATGTATATGAACCGAGACAACACGAATCCGACTCGAGACCATGTGGTCTCGAGTGAACAATGACTTACGGGCCGGTTGGGCCGCACACACACGCACACTTAGCCTATT
Organism: Helianthus tuberosus; assembly: GCA_030545235.1. Taxonomy (NCBI): domain Eukaryota; kingdom Viridiplantae; phylum Streptophyta; class Magnoliopsida; order Asterales; family Asteraceae; genus Helianthus; species Helianthus tuberosus. Next base: position 4,174 of record JARYGA010048009.1, read on the forward strand.
TTGAAAGCCCATTAGGGTGCACTTGAAGCTAGTATATAATCCGGTTGTTAGCCATCTTTGCCATTTTCTTGGACAACACACACACTCCTCTACTCTCTCTCTAGAAACCATTAAACCCTAAGCTACAACATTGCTCCTCCTTCTTCTCGGATCCAAACCGGTGACACTAGGACTAGCGGATCGGCTCACACACACACACTCGGAAGTTTCATACTCGCCTTTGAAACTCATCAACCGGTTAGTGATTTTATGATGTTTGTTGTTGTTGTTTAATAATGGTATGAATGATATGATTCACTAGTGTAGTTGTATGCTTGATAATGTTTCGTGAATCGGATGTATATATTGTTGATAATCGGCTAACATGTTTTAATTTCGGATATATTGCTAAAGAGCTCATGATATCTTGTATCGAAATGTGATTCAAATCATTAAATGTGGGTGTTCATAAAACCGGCTTGCATATGTGTAGTACCATGCTAATCGGATTAGTATAGGGTTGATTCTTTAGATGCTATGTGATGATTTGAAACCGTTAGTGGACTATGTTCAAGTATGATTGATTTGTTGCTCATGATTATGTTGTGATTAATGATAAAAACCCGGAAATAAGATGAACAAGTTTGAATAAGCAATATGAACTACTTGAATGTTTGAAGAACATGATGAATATGATATGAACATGTTTGAATATTTGAAATCTGATTTGTTTGATCCATTTTAGGAAATTGTTAGACAAGAAAACATGTTTAGTGGATAGTACCAACTGTTTCATGAAACCAAATTTCCATTGGATAGTACACTGTGCAGAATCAGCTCCTGTCCAACCGAAACCTCTAGTTGCGACTCGAAACCATGCATGATGAGTCGAAATCTCCCGGTTGCGACATCGGTTGCGAGTCGCAAACACCTGGTTGCGACTCGAAACCACACGAGATCAGCACATAAACCGTATGACTCGAAACCCCGGTTACGAGTCCGGTTGCGACTCGAAACCAAAACAACACGAACCGAAACCATGATTGCGACTCAGGTTGCGAGTCGTAAACGCCTAGTTGCGACTCGAGACTATACACAGATACACGCTGTTTGGGCTTGCACCTCAATTCGGACTTAAGTGATTGGGCCGGACTCTTGGGCCTAATGCACAGACCTTATATGTTACTGTTGAACATGAATATTGTTGAACTGCTATGATCAAACGTGTATGCCATGAACGATACTTGAATGCACTGTGCTAGAAACATCCGTGTGCTACTTGGTTACGAACCTGACTTGTATGATACAACTATGATAGGACGTGGGTAACCACAACATTACTTGTTTGACTTTTCTGTGTTTCTACCGAGCAAACCAAGGTGAGTTCACACCCTCTACAAAGCATGGGATTCCCTGGGTTGGGAATGGGGTTAAGGAACTGGGTTCCTCGTCCTCCTTGGGTAGGACAGCAACGGTTCAGGAATGTAATTCCTCGTCCTCACGGACAGATAACTCGTACTAGACCAAAACTCTATCACGAAGTCCCTCCTTTTTATATCGACTTAATCGCCGGGCCAATGGCGAGCGGGTCATTAGTTAGATAGCGCTATTTAGGTCTGACAAACCTCACACCGTGCCGCAGAGGACGGGCGTGAACTAATGGATCTTGGGCACGTCAATGATGATAGACATTGACAGTTTCAGGGCACATAAACATGACTACAGTCAGCAGTCGATATGGTAACGAGTCTAGTGTATACATGGGGTAGCCCCCACGGCCGAAATGCCAGATAACTACACGGGGTAGCCCCCACGGCAGGATTGCCAGAGTAACCGGGAATAAACAAGTCACGTTTTTAGCTATGGGGTAACCCCCACGGCAGGATGCCAGCTAAAGGAAACTGTTTTCGAAACAACTTAAAACGAACACCCAACCGTGAACTCACTCAACTTGTTGTTGACTCGTTACTACATGCTTTGCAGGTCCTTAGGTTCTTAAGCTGGAGCTTGCATGGAGGAGGATCGTTGTGGGACATGGACGGCCGTATGCCATGTTAAACTTTGAAACAATTAAACTTATGTTTTGATTTGAGACTTATGCTTCCGCTTGCAACTTAACTATGTTTTGTTTGAACACCAATTGTATTGGGTGGATTTTTATAACTACCTATATGCTTGTTCAATATGATTGGTGGCTGGATCCTGGTCAGTCACGCCTCCAAGCGGTAGTACTCCGCAGGTGGATTTTGGGGGTGTGACATAAACCACTCAACTTTAGTGGTTCTAAGGGAGCTACTGGGCTCCTACAGTAGTTTGAGAGTCTTGAGAGCACATTCCGTCATGTTCAATGTCCGAACAAGCGCAAAGTAGAGTTTGCATCGAGTGTATTCCAAAAGTGGGCACTCACATGGTGAAACGGAGTTGTGAGAGATAGGGGTGCTGATGTAGCAATGGCTCAGATGTGGGAGGAGCTTAGAGCTCTCATGATGAAGGAATTTTGCCCACGCCATGTGACGTGATGTCATAGTCTCACGCAAATTAAAACCAATTACAGCTAATAGATAGCAGTAAGTGGGTGTCGAACACAGGGAGTCTATGGAATATTTGTTGATTATGTAGCTTTGTGAATTAACTAAAATTAAACTAAATTGCAGAAATTAAAATCTAGAAGTTGATTGTTTGGTTATTAAGAACTAAATTACTAACTAACTGCAAATCAAGATTGGTTGTTAAAACAGATTAAGAGAGAATGATCATCTTAGGTTTCTGGTTTCCTTTAACAATTATGTCTAAATCCAACTAGAAAGAGTCACATAGACATGACTCATGCATAAACGTTTGTTATGATAAAAGGGAACTAAGTACTCGGATTAGAGAAATGCGAGGTTGTTACACGATGACCAATAAACCAATATCCAACCCTAACCCCTCCCGTGATATGTCGATTATCAACGACACCAAGAACGTACGGTTTGGACTAAGATCAAAACATCAATTAACAATTTACAATCAAACATTCATGCATCATAATAAACATAGCAAACATACCAAGTTCATTATTCTAGAAATAAAGATAAACACACAAAAGTCATAGATAAAACCTTCAACCTAAGATGATCACCAAAGTTTAGCCGGACATTGTTTGGTGGATCATCATAACATAAAGATTAAAGTTCATAAGAATCAAAACACAAACCGAAATGTTTAGAATTGTTCACCAACACTTTCACAAGCCAAAAATCGCCCCTAGCACTTTGAGAAACGTCTCCAATGATGAGATATGTGAAAAGACACTTGAAAATGGATTAATAATGGGCAGTTACACATTTTGCGTCAGAGTCTACCGTAACTTACGGTAGCTACTGTAAGTTACGGTACCAACAAAATGTTTACGCTGGTGAGCTACTGCCATACGGTGGGAAATGGAACATTCAGGGGCTACCGTAAATTACGTTAGCCACCGTAATTTACGGTAGGGCCTTGAAACTCTCCTTTGTTTCTTCATTTCAATCCAAGTGAAACTCGTTCCAATCCATTCCCATCCAAAGCAGTATTTTCCTCGTTTTAGGCTCTGAACACGCCTGAAACACAAACAACAGTAGTTATCTAATTCAAGATAATTACATAATTAAATGGGGGATTAACTCATCTTTTAACACACTTAAGGGTTGTCCCATGGACCACCCGTCACATCCCCACACTTAACCGTTGCTTGCCCCCAAGCAACCCATCAAAAACTATTTTCAAGTGCACAAGCGATCAACGTAAACCAAGCAAAAACATGTCATCCTTTTACTAATCTTTTCCTAACACCCATGAAACACACCCCTCACTATATCTCTCCTCTCGGTGACAAGTAAAAACTAGCAAACCTATTGTTCATTTCTTACTCAAAGGCGTAAGCATGAGTGCGGTTCCATGACTCCTGTCGATCAAAGCTATGCTTCAATGCCCGCTCCATACTCTCTCCCATCCAAGTTTGATGATCAAAGAATGTTCGCTCGTACCCCGACCAAGTATCAAATACCGATGATGGTGGACGTTAATTTTCAATAACCTCTTGCATGGTTCCCTGATACGCCTAATTTGGCTCATAAGAGCGCTCCGTGTAATCAAAGAACCGTCCACCATGCACATGGCTCCCACTCGGACCCCCTCGGTCCACATTCATGTGCTCCACATGCGGTTCATCAGTATAATCATCATCCCTACTCCGGGGCTCATCATCACATTCGGGCTCATCCTCCTCGCCCGGTAACAATGCTCTCGCATCAACCTTCAATGCACGCCACCGCTGACCTTCCGACTTTAACTTATGATATCTTTCCGATTCATCATAAGTCCACCCAATTCCCATTCTTCGAATGTCAAACGGTCTATGTCTCTTCATGGCCCCCTTATCCTCCAGTGTAATAGCTTTAAACATTTTAAGCAACCCCGTGATGATGCGACAATAAGGGATAATGTTTCTTCCAACTTTATTTCGGCATATCCACACATTGTTAATCACCAAGTACCGGAACGGAAAACAGGGTGACCCATTAAGCAAAGAGTAGAGAATGGGCACCTTGGGAAACCTAACTTCTTGTTTATCCCCTTTCCTCGGGATCACATTGTAAATGCAAATCATTAGCAACAATTTAGCCTCAATCTTCAAGTTTTTTCTATAAAGCGTGCCATGATAAGTGCCCGGTAAAAACAACGCTTCCAACATGCCGTTCCATCTTGGGTGAGCTTCCGGCTTAAGAAGCAAATCGTCGAGACTTGGGATCATATAATCTAGTGTGGGCAAACTATCATACTTTGCCAACTTCCTCAAAGTATCAAACGACATCTCCACTTCAATACCGTTCACGGTGCCGGTAAGCTTCATTTGTTGCGGCTTGTTATACTTGTTACATGTTAGAGTGGCCATCCACTCTTGAATTTCATCCTTGAACAAGTTCTTGCTATCTTTATCATAGCAATTCAGCGCCGCCTCCCAACCCAAAGCTCGGAATCTAGCAAACACATTGAAAGGACCAAACTCCACCTCCTTAACTTCTTTTTCACAAATGAATGCAGCTGCTTTGTCTTTAAACGATTCATACGGTCATTGAACAATGTTGGCTGCCACTCTATCGGTTGGTCATCTAATGGACCCGCTTCCCATACCGGCTTGTCCGCCGGATCCAAATCTAGCTCTTCCTCTTCATCGCTATCATCATCTCTTCCAAGATACCTCTGCTTGTTTTGTTGACTCTCCGCTGGCTGGCTTGATGATCCAACATGCTCTTTTCCTTTTCGACCCATGTTCCTGCACATCACAATCACAACAAACCAACAAACAAAATCAACTCCCCTTTTTATCCTAAAATCCCCACACTTCCTTGTTACTATGGTTGTAGATGCTAATACACAAAATGTTTCATATTATATTTTCACAAAAATTGGGCATGATGCCTCTACAATGTAAAGGTTCCGAAAAGTTCAAAAATGTAGCATCAACCTAACATCTACAACCATAACAATCTTCCAAACTACAATTTCATGACATAAACTAAGAACAAGCAAGTGTGTGTTGTAACAAGTAGAACATTAACCTTCAATCTTACAATGCATCATCAAAAACAGTAAAAACATTACATACCTTGAGTTTATAGATGCAAAGACACAATGAAACACCAAGAAACAAGAAACCTTCAAAAGCCCAAAAAATTTCGGACCTAGGGCTTGAAATTCGGCCAAGAAAACGAGGTTTTCTTCCAAATCTCTACCCAAAATCAGAAAGCTTGTGAAATTTTAGTCAAGTTAGACCCAAAAATCACTCGATTTGGCCAAGAATTGAGAGAGATATGAAGGATTGAAGGTTTGAAGAAGTGGGGTTTCTTGAGAGATTTTGTGGGGAAGATGAAAGTGATAGATGAAATGTATGGATGGGGATTATACATAAATTTTGTGTGGCTAGGGTTGAGTTCACATGATTGATTAGAATATGTATTTTTTTTATTTATTAATTCGTAACCGCTGCGCCCTTTAACTTTCCAGAGGCTACCGTAAGTTACGGTAGCTACCGTAGCTTATGGTAGCTCCTGGACAAAAATACCCAGCGTAAGACAGTAGCAAACGGGCGTAAAGGAATTGTTTTCCCCAGGCTACCGTAAATTATGGTGCCTACTGTAAATTACGGTAGCACCTGGGGATTTGCACTTCGCCAAAAACAGCCAAAAACATGTGTTTTTTTATTTTTTTTATTTTTACGTTTTTAAGTTTTATAATTTTTATGGTTTTTGTATTTTTTGAAACATGAAAATTACCCTGCCCCCTTGAAAAACCCGTGTTGTCCTCAACACTATGTTAGAGCCATTCGTACAAACGTCCCCACACTTGTTTCAAACACAAGTTTAAAGAGGATACGGTAATTATACTAAACAAAACAACTAAACTAAACTACTTATGTACACTACCAAACCTGGGCCTCTCATGCTTGTTCCTTATCCACCGGGCATAGGATGTAGCCCACCTTGTCAAGCTCTAGATTGTTGATGTCATTGCCTTCCAAGTATGGTTTAAGCCAATGCCCGTTCACCGTTTGTTGCTTGTTAGTGTGAACATCTTGGATATCAACATCACCAAATCGCCCCACTCGCCTTTGACATAGGGACCCATCCATTTGCTTTTTAACTTGCCCGCGAATAATTTCAATCTCGAATTGTATAGCCACACTTTCTGGCCCACTTCAAAGGTTCGCTTTTTAATCTTCGCGTCATGAACCTTTTTAAGCTTATCCTTGTATGCCGATGCACACTCATAAGCTTTATCTCGTATCTCTTCTATTTCACTTAACTGCAACTTCCGCATCTTACCCGCTTCATCGTAATCCGCGTTCATCGTTTTAATTGCCCAATATGCCCGATGAGCTAACTCCATTGGTAAGTGACATCCCTTCCCATACACCATCCGGTAAGGTGTTGTACCAATTGGAGTTTTGTAGGCCGTCCGATATGCCCACAATGCATCGTCTAGTTTATTTGACCAATCTTTCCTATCCGTTCGCACCGTCTTCATCAGAATTTCTTTGATTTGACGGTTGGAAACTTCGACTTGCCCACTTGTTTGCGGATGGTACGGTGTAGCGATTCGGTGGTTCACATTGTATCGCTTCAACAATTTTCCGTAGTTAAAATTCTTAAAATGCGAACCACCATCACTAATAATAACCCTTGGAATATCGAAACGAGCAAAGATGTTAGATTGAACGAATTTGCATACAACCAAATGGTCGTTTGTTCTTGTAGGAATAGCTTTAATCCATTTCGAGACGTAGTCCACTGCCACTAAGATGTACAAAAACCCATTCGAACTCGGAAAAAGGACCCATAAAGTCTATGCCCCACACATCGAATATTTCAACCACCAAAATCGGTTGCAAAGGCATCTCGTCCCTCTTTGAAATACTTCCCATCTTTTGGCAATTAACACAATTTCTTGCAAACTCACATGCATCTTTAAAAATCGTAGGCCAATAAAACCCACATGTAAGCACCCGGTAGCCAGTTTTATGGCCACTAAAATGACCCCCACAAGCGGATGAATGGCATGTGTCAAAATCTCCAACACTTCCATTTCGGGCACACATCTTCGTATCACTTGATCGGGCCCAATCTTGAAAAGGTCCGGCTCATCCAAAATATATTGCTTGACTTGGACCATGAATTGTTGCCTTCTTTTCTTGGTCCAATGACTTGGGATGGAACTCGTGGCTAGATAATTCACATAATGGGAATACCACGGTGTAACAAAGGTAGACACGGACAACAATTGCTCATCGGGAAACCGTTCGTTAATCTCACTCAAATCATCAACCCCCTCTACCGGAATTCGGGATAAGTGATCCGCCACTACGTTTTCACTTCCTTTTTTATCCCGAATTTCTAAGTCAAATTCTTGCAACAACAACACCTAACGGATCAAACGGGGCTTTGCATCTTTCTTCTCCATTAAATACCGAACCGTGCTATGGTCCGAATACACAATCACCTTGCTTCCCCATATGTATCCCGTTTTATGGCCACTAAAATGACCCCCACAAGCGGATGAATGGGCATGTGTCAAAATCTCCAACACTTCCATTTCGGGCACACATCTTCGTATCACTTGATCGGGCCCAATCTTGAAAAGGTCCGGCTCATCCCAAATATATTGCTTGACTTGGACCATGAATTGTTGCCTTCTTTTCTTGGTCCAATGACTTGGGATGGCACTCGTGGCTAGATAATTCACATAATGGGCATACCACGGTGCAACAAAGGTAGACACGGCCAACAATTGCTCATCGGGAAACCGTTCGTTAATCTCACTCAAATCATCAACCCCCTCTACCGGAATTCGGGATAAGTGATCCGCCACTACGTTTTCACTTCCTTTTTTATCCCGAATTTCTAAGTCAAATTCTTGCGACAACAAGAGCTAACGGATCAAACGGGGCTTTGCATCTTTCTTCTCCATTAAATACCGAACCGTGCTATGGTCCGAATACACAATCACCTTGCTTCCCCATATGTACGACCGGAACTTGTCCAAGGCATACACCACCGCTAATAACTCCTTTTCGGTTGTGGTGTAATTCAGTTGCGCCTCGGACAATGTTTTGCTTGCATAGTAAATCGCCACCGGCTTTTTAACGATTCTATGACCCAAAACCACACCAATTGTTGTGTCACTTGCATCACACATGATCTCGAAAGGCTTTGACCAATCCGGTGGTTGCAAGATGGGAGCTTTCACCAATTGTTCCTTCAAAACATTGAAAGCTTGCAAACATTCATTAGTAAAGTCAAAGGGAACATCTTTTAATAATAAATTACATAAAGGTTTAGTAATGACACTAAAACCTTTAATGAAGCGTCGATAAAAACCCGCATGTCCCAAAAATGACTTTACCCCTTTTACATTCTTTGGGGGAGGCAAAGATGATATTACCCGAATTTTTGCCTTATCTACCTCCATCCCCCTTTCCGAAATAACATGGCCTAACACAATACCCTCTTGCACCATGAAATGACTTTTCTCCCAACTTAGCACCAAATTTTTCTCAACACATCTTTGTAAAACTTTTTTCAATTCGTCGAGACAAGATTCAAAACTAGTGCCAAAAATGGAAAAGTAATCCATAAATACCTCAAGCGACTCCCCAAGCATGTCCGCGAAAATGCTCATCATACATCGTTGGAAAGTTGCTGGTGCATTACACAAGCCAAATGGCATTCCCCGAAAGGCAAAAGTGCCATATGGACAGTGAAGGTGGTCTTGTGTTGGTCATCCGGGTGAATTGCAATTTGATTATAACCCGAGTAACCATCCAAAAAGCAGTATTATTTTTGACCCGATAATTTTTCAATAATTTGGTCAATGAAAGGTAGCGGGAAATGGTCCTTAGAAGTGGCAGCATTCAATTTTCGGTAGTCAATACAAATACGCCACCCGGTGACCGGTCGGGTAGCTATTTGTTCACCATTCTCATCTTTTATTACTTAAATGAAGGCCTTCTTAGGCACTACTTGGGTAGGACTTACCCAAGCACTATCCGAAATAGGATAGATAATACCAGCGTCTAACCATTTAATTACCTCCTTTTTTACCACTTCTCGTAGATTCGGGTTTAATCTCCGTTGTGCCTCCCTTGTTGGTTTTGCATCCACGGTGGTGAGGATTTTGTGCATAACGATTGATGGACTAATTCCTTTCAAGTCGGCAATCGTCCACCCTATAGCTCCTTTATTTGCCTTCAACACTTCCAACAAGGTTTGCTCTTGAGCCATCTCCAAATTAGAGGCAATAATGACCGGTAAAGTATCATTATCCCCTAAGAATGCATACTTCAAATAGCTTCACAAATCTTTCAACTCCAATTTCGGTGGTTCCTCCAAAGATGGTTTGGTACCCGAATTGATTTCCACCGGTAAGATCTCAAATTGATGGATCCATGGCGGTCGACCCTCTTTAAGTGCCATAGCATCTTTCTCTTGCTCTTCAACCCTCAATGCTGTTCAGAAAAATCACAAACACAAGTATCCGCACTGTCTTCCTCATACTCATGCGGGTCGCATCCATCAACTAAATCTGCCAAAAAACACTCATCAACACCAATAGAATTAGAATTGTTAGTAAACACATTCAAACTCATTTTTCTATTTCCGAATGTCATGTCGACCGTATCAAATCGACAATCCATCACGGCATGCGCGGTGCTAAAAAATGGCCGACCCAAAATAACATTTTGTTGTTGTTTCAGGTCCGCGGATGAGTAATCTAAGACTAAAAAGTCAACCGGATAATAAAACTCATCAATTTTTACTATGACATCTTGCACCATCCCCCGAGGTAACTTATGAGACAAATCTGCTAAAACAACCGTTGTCTCCACCCGTGCTAATGGACCAAAATCATATTGGTCATATAAGCCCCCCGGTAAAATACTCACTACGGCTCCAAGATCTAATAACGCCTTTGACATTTGAAAATTACCAACTTGAATATTTATTAATGGCGTTCCCGGATCTTGGAGCTTAGGAGGAAGCTCCCCATTAAGCAACGCACTAACTTGCCTGGTTAAATCGACCCGCTTAGGCATCTTTTTCTTTTGTTGCCTCTTTTGTGTGCATTATTCTTTTAAAAATTTAGCGTAAGCGGGTACTTGTTTAATTGCATCAAGAAACAGGAGGTTAACTTTTACTTGTTTGAAAATGTCCCACAACTCCTCTTTTTGAGGACCCCTTGTTGAAATAAAATTTTTCCTACCCGGGTCAAGTATAGCCGATGGAAACGGGATTTGATTTGGCCCCCCTTCATCATTCTTATCTTTTAAAATTTCACCCAACCCCGGTTTTTGAACTACTTTTTCAACATTAGAGTCCTTAGAGCATTCTCTTCCAAACCATCAAAATATGTGAGGGGTAGTTTTTATATTATAAAGGGTATAAAAAAATGGTTGTGAGTGGAGGAGAGAGAAAATGTTACTGTTCATCTGTATATTTGGGGGGGGGGGGACACTGTTCACCCAGTATAATTTTTTTAATATATATTGAAAGTGGTTGTGAGTGAAGGAGAGAGAAAAATGTAATGATAATATTATTTAATTGCAAAGGAGAGAGAAAAAGTATTTGTTTTTAGTGAAAATATATTGATATAGGAGTTGTTTTTTAGTGGAATGTATGTATAATTTGATGGATTGGATGAGAATGCTCTTAGACACAATAGGTGGTGAGACTTCATCCTCATCACTTTCATTCCCCGTAATATCCTCAACCACCCCATCAACCAAACCCGGTGACAAGTTTGCTTTAAATTCTTTTCCACTTCTTAAAACACTAACATGGTTAATATGAATATTACGTGATGAGTTATGAGAAGGATTTACCTTAGTGTCACTAGGAAGTTGACCTTTACCTTTCTTCAACTCCGCCACCTCTGTTGCTAATTGACCCATTTGAGTTGTCAACGTTTGAATGCTCTTGTCACGAACCTCATCCTTTTGCATCAGAACCTCATCAAGTTGATACCTCTTTTGCATATCTTGTTGCATTACCCGAAGCATATCCATAACTTCATTCCCGCTTGATGAAGTTTGACCCGAAGAACCACTTTGACCACCCGATTGTTGAAATTGACCTTGGTAGCCAAAATTGTTTCCACCTCGATAATTACCTTGGTTGTATTGTTGTTAACGAGGCGCGAAATTCCCTTGAGTTCCTTGGAAATTTGGGTTAGCTTGGTTCACCGGGTTCCCATAACGGAAGTTAGGATGATTTCTTAACCCGGGGTGATATGTATTCGAATTCATATTGAAGTTACGACCACCCCCTTGAATAGCATTCACCTCTTCCACTTGCTCTTCAACCACTCCTACCAAACACACTTCCGCCGTATGGGCTATTTCATTGCAATTAGTGCACACGTTGTACACTTGATTTGTGGTTTGCACACCTCCATTCTCTACCCCATGAACTTGTGGTCTCGTAATAACATGTCTTGCCCGTCTCGAAGATTGAGCCTTCATTTTTGAAGTGACCGCCATATGCTCTAAAAATGCCTAATCATCATGCTCAAAATTGGTGCTAAACGTACCATCAGTGATTGACATTAATTCACGAGCATCCTCCGAACTCAACCCCTCATGAAACGCATTCAACAACTCCCAAAGTTGTATACCATGATGAGGACAATTTTTCAACATCATGTTGAACCGTTCAAAAGCATCATGAAACATCTCCCCCGGTTGTTGTTGGAAGCTTCGCAAGCTTCTCCTCACATCATTTATCTTTTGGGCCATGAAAAACTCTTCTAAAAATATTTGTTTGCATTTCAGCCCATGTGTAAATTGACGGGGAGGACAAAGTATGAAACCACCTCTTTGCTTTGTCTTCCAATGAATATTGAAAGGGAACCAACTTGACATCATCCGATGAAAAAACTTGACCTCCAATAGTGTTGCAAATGGAATCGTATGTATCCAGGTGAAAATAAGGTTCTTCCATTGCTAACCCCATAAACTTTGGCAAACTTTGGAGTGCGGTTGTTCTAACCTCAAAAGTCCTTCCATCCAGGTGATGAGGAATCATTAACGGAGAAGGATTATTGGTTTTAACCGGTCTAAAATGAGTTTCAATACCCCGCATCGCCTCTCGATGATGTCTACGCGGAGCACCCAATGGTACTCTTGGTTGACCCATTTGCCCTTGCATTGGCCCTTGAGGTGCAAACGGTTGCTGAAATTAAGGTTGATGCATTGGTGGTTGTTGCACCGGCCTTTGAAATTGGGGTTGTTGATATTGTGGAAGAGCTTGTTGTAACGACATTGGTCTTTGAAACTGTGGCCCATGTGGCCGAATTTGTTGTACCCCCGTTGGTGGCGTACCCAAATCTTGAATTTGTTGCAATGGTTGACTTTGTTGATGAACTGTTCCTCCTTGAGGTCCCAAATTACCTCCATCACCTCCATAATAAAATCCCTCTTCTTCGTATCCTCTAAATTCTTCTTCATATCCATCATCATATCCATCTCGTCCTATACCCGAAGATTACCCAAACGGAAATGATGAATATTGGAAACCCGGTTGGTTCGGTGGTCGATAGGTAGAAGTAGTATGAATGATAGTTGAACTTAGTGGTACTGGGTAGGTAGAGGATGATTGACCAGAACTGGAAAAAAGTGTGAAAGTGGTGGAATTGTTGAAGAATGGCTATAGGTGAGGGTGGGTTCGATTTAGGTAGTAGTAGGTGATGTAGTGTTGGTTGAGCTAACTTCATGTGGTGGAGTATGATTGGTAGTGGAATTTGGAATGGTGGTATATGGTGAAGGTTGTGTTGATGAAGGAATGAAAGATGATGTAGGTTGACCCGTAGTGGGTGGTACTTGTGATTCATCCATGATGTTTCTAGGTGTAATGGGTGAAGTGGGTGAACCAATGATTTTGTTTTCTCGTACCAAAACTCAGTTTTGCCGCAAAGTTCTTTCAATTTCCGGATCAAACGATAGTGGTGATGACTTGTGAGAGCCCCTAGTATGCATACACCTGAAGTACCTGCACACTAAACACAACCAGCGTAAACCCGAAAATAACAAACAAAAGCTACTAAATTAACACACGTTGCGCACTACTCCCCGGCAACAGCGCCAAAATTTGACGTGATGTCGTAGTCTCACGCAAATTAAAACCAATTACAACTAATAGATAGCAGTAAGTGGGTGTCGGACACAAGGAGTCTATAGAATATATGTTGATTATGTAGCTTTGTGAATTAAGTAAAATTAAACTAAATTGCAGAAATTAAAATCCAGAAGTTGATTGTTTGGTTATTAAGAACTAAATTACTAACTAATTGCAAATCAAGATTGGTTGTTAAAACATATTAAGAGAGAATGCCCATCTTAGGTCTCCGGTTTCCTTTAACAATTGTGTCTAAATCCAACTAGAAAAAGTCACATAGACATGACTCATGCATAAACGTTTGTTGTGATAAAAGGGAACTAAGTACTCGGATTAGAGAAATGCGAGGTTATTACCCGATGACCAATTAACCAATATCCAACCCTAACCCCTCCCGTGATATCTCGATTGTCAATGACACCAAGAACGTACGGTTTAGACTAAGATCAAAACATCAATTAACAATTTACAATCAAACATTCATTCATCATAATAAACATAGCAAACATACCAAGTTCATTATTCTAGAAATAAAGATAAACACACAAAAGTCATAGATAAAACCTTCAACCTAAGATGATCACCGAAAGTTTAGCCGGACATTGTTTGGTGGATCATCATAACATAAAGATTAAAGTTCATAAGAATCAAAACACAAACCGAAATGTTTAGAATTGTTCACTAACACTTTCACAAGCCAAAAATCGCCCCTAGCATTCTGAGGAACGTCTCCAACGATGAGATATGCGAAAAGACACTTGAGAACGGATTAATAATGGGCAGTTACACATTTTGCGTCAGAGTCACCATAAGTTATGGTAGCAACAAAATGTTTACGCTGGTGAGCTACTGCCATACGCTGGGAAATGGAACATTCAGGGGCTACCGTAAATTACGGTAGCCACCATAATTTACGGTAGGGCTCTGAAACTCTCCTTTGTTTCTTCATTCCAATCCAAGTGAAACTCGTTCCAATCCTTTCCCATCCAAAGCAGCATTTTCCTCGTTTTAGGCTCTGAACACACCTGAAACACAAACAGCAGTAGTTATCTAATTCAAAATAATTACATAATTAAACGGGGGATTAACTCGTCTTTTAACACACTTAAGGGTTGTCCCATGGACCACCCGTCACCATGAACAAAGGGCGCTTAAGAATGAATTCCACGATGTTAAACAAGGTAGTGCAGAGCATCATGCCTATACAGGCCGTTATGAGGAGCTGAGTATGCTATGTCCTACCATGGTCACTCTTTTAGATAAGGCAATTGAAAAGTACATTGATGGCCTTGCTAACCCAGTTCAGGACATAGTCACTGGTTGCAATCCTGCTACAGTTAGACAGGCTATTGAGCTAGCAGCTACCCTGATTGACTCTCAAGTTAAAAAGGGCAAGATCTTTCTCAAAGGCGACAAAAGAACATCTGTCAAGACCACACAAGAGAAATAGAAGGAAACCAAGACCGAACCCTCCAAGAAATCACAGAAGCGCAAGGCTTCCAAGAATTTCGCTGTCGTTGCACAACCTAAACAAATTGCTCCTAATCAGCCAGCACAACCTCCTGCAAAGAAACCGTATACTAGCACCGAACCTTTGTGCAACAAATGAAATTTTCATCACCAACCTCATTTACCATGTCGACATTGTACCAATTGTGGACGGTCTAGGCATCTGGCCAACACTTTTCGTTCTGCTCTTGGCCCGAATCAAGTGGTTCAAAATCCTGTTCAACCACAAACAAATCCTGCACGACCCCATTACCCACATGGATCCTGCTACAATTGTGTTAATCATTGTAGAAACAACTGCCCGAAGCTAGTTAATACAAATCCAGCCCATGGACGAGCATTTAACATCAATGCTAACGAGGCTCGTGCCGACAATGACGTTGAACAGTACATTCTTTGTTAACAATCATCCTGCTTCTGTTCTTTTTGAGTCGGGTGCCAATAAAATCTTTGTATCCCTAGCCTTTGAACCTTTGCTTTCAATACCTAGAACTAAACTAAGGAAGCCCTTGACAGTAGAGATAGCTAGTGCTGAACCGCTTGTACTTGATTCTGTCATTCGTAGTTGCCAGTTAAACCTCAATAATCATCTGTTTCCCATTGACCTCATGCCAATGCAACTTGGGAGTTTTGACATCATAGTAGGAATGGACTGGTTAACCAAACACCATGCTGAAGTGATCTGTTTTAATAAGATCATTCGTGTGCCTCTTTCGTCTGGTGAAATCTTAGAAGTTCGTGGAGAGATACCATCTAGTAACCTTAAACTCATGACTTGTACCCAATCCAAGAAATACCTTCGAAAGAACTATGTAGCCTTCTTGGCCCTTATCGTAGAGGAGAAAGCTAAGAGTAAGAGTATTCGAGACATCTCCATTGTTCGAGATTTTCCTGAGATGTTTCCTGAAGAACTACCTGGCTTACCTCTGATACGCCAAGTGGAATTTTGCATAGACCTTGTACCTGGTGCCAACCCAATTACCAAATCCCCTAACCGTCTTGCACCGTCTGAAATGCAAAAGTTGCCAAAACAACTCTAAGAACTTTCGAACAAAGCTTTCATTCGTCCGTGGTTTTCACCTTCGGGGCGCTCCTGTCCTATTCGTCAAAAAGGAAGACAGATCATTTTGCATGTGCATCGATTATTGTGTGCTCAACAAACTCACGATTAAAAATCGATGTCCCCTACCTCGTATTGATGATCTCTTCGATCAACTACAAGGTGCTACATGTTTCTAGAAGATCGATATGTGTTCTGGGTATCATCAGCTTCGTGTACTCAAAGAAGATATTCCCAAGACTGCTTTTCGCACTCGATACGGCCATTGTGAGTTCACTGTCATGCCTTTTGGTTTGACTAATGCTCATGCCGTCTTCATGGACTTAATGAATAGGGTTTGTAAACCTTATTTAGACACGTTCATCATTGTTTTCATTGACGACATCTTGATTTATTCAAAATCCTGAGCTGACCACGCACACTATCTCCGTCTAATGATGAAACTCTTAAAGAAAGAACAAATTTATGCCAAATTCTCCAAGTGCGAATTTTGGCTAAAGGAAGTTTAATTCTTGGGACACATTGTCAATGAACTAGGTATACATGCGGATCCTTCCAAAATCATTGCGATTAAGGATTGGAATACACCCACTACTCCTATCGAAGTTGATTATTTTCTCGGTCTTGCTGGATATTACCTTCGATTTATCGAAAACTTCTCCAAAATTACGGTTCCCCTCACTGCTTTAACTCAAAAGATTAAACCTTTTGAGTGGGAACCCAAACAAGAAGAAGCTTTTCAGACCTTGAAACAAAAGCTTTATAATGCTCCTATTTTGTCCCTACCTGATGGTAACGACGACTTTGTCGTATATTGTGATGCTTCAAATCTAGGCCTTGGCTGTGTTGTCTTGCAAAGAAACAAAGTCATAGCCTATACATCAAGAAAATTAAAAATCCACAAGAACTACACAACTCATGATCTTGAGTTAGGTGCTGTAGTTTTTGCTCTCAAAATTTGGAGACACTACCTCTACGGTACAAAATGTGTGGTTTTAACTGATCACAAAAGTCTCCAACACATTTTCAATAAAAAGGAGCTAAACTTGAGGCAACGACGTTGGGTCAAACTTCTAAATGACTACGACTGCAAGATTCGCTACCATCCTGGTAAGGAGAATGTCGTAGCTGATGCACTTAGTCGTTAAGAACGTGTCAAACTACATTGTGTTCGAGTTCCATATGATATCCAAACACATATTCTCGAAGCCCAACACACTTGTGTAACCCAAGGTTTGTTGAAAAACGAACTACCCCATCATCTTGAGCTTCTACTTGAATCAAAAGACAGTGGGTTACTCTACTTCTTGAATCGATTGTGGGTTCCAAACCAAGACAATCTCCGCACCCTGTTAATGAACGAGGTCCACAAGTCTCATTATTGTATCCATCCTGGTGCAGACAAAATGTACATGGACCTGCGTACCTAGTATTGGTGGCCGGGTCGGAAGAAGGATATAGCCTTATACATGTCTAAATGCCTTACTTGTCTAAAGGTTATGGCAGAACATCAACATCCGTCTAGTTTATAAATGGGAGAACATTGCTATGGATCTCATCACCAAACTATCACGTACTTCTAGAGGTCATGATGCCATTTGGGTAGTCATTGAGCATCTAACAAAGTCAGCACACTTGCCGATTCGTGAGGATCTATCTGCTGACAAACTTGCTAAGATCTATGTTGATGAGATTGTATTTTGTCATGGTGTTCCTTTGAACATCATATCGGATGGTGATGCTCGATTCTCATCACGGTTTTGGAAGACCATGCAATCTACCATGGGAATCAAACTCAATTTGAGCACTGCTTATCACCCTCAAACGGATGGACAATCCAAAAGGACGATCAAAACACTTGAGGATATGCTTTGAGCATGTGTGATCGACTTTTGTGGTAGTTGGGATTCGCATCTACCTTTGATCGAATTCTCCTACAACAACAGTTATCACTCCAACATCAACGTGGCTCCTTTCGAAGATCTATACAGTCAAAAATGTCATTCACCTATCTGCTGGAATGAAGTTGGTGAAGCTCAGCTCACCGAACCTGAACTTATTCTAGAAACAACAGACAAATTCAAGAAAATTCGCAATAACCTTTTGACAGCTAGAAGCCGTCAAAAGAGTTATGAGGACAAACGATGCAAGCCTTTGGAATTCCAAGTTGGTGATCATGTCCTTCTCAAAGTATCCCCTTGGAAAGGCGTGGTTAGATTTGGAAAGAAAGGAAAACTTGCAACTCGATATGTTGGACCATTTATGATCGTTGAGATGATTGGAAAGGTAGCCTACAAACTTGATCTACCTCCTGAACTTGGGAACGTTCACACAACTTTCCACGTGTCCAATTTGAAAAAAGTGTTTAGCTGATGAAAACCTCCACATCCCTCTTGACGAAATTCACGTTGATAACACAATGCACTTTGTCGAGAAACCTGTGGAAATATTGGACCGTGAAGTCAAGAAACTCAAGCATAGACAAATACCAATTGTTAAAGTTCGTTGGATACCAAACGTGGCCCATAATTTATTTGGGAATGAGAGGATCAAATGAAAGCAAAATACCCACATTTTTTCTCACAAATTTCCTCTAATTAAATTTCGGGATGAAATTTCCTAAAGTAGGGGAGACTGTGACATTTGCATTGTTTACACATTTCCAATCACTATACAATTCCGATCATTTTCGTATTCAATAAAGTCTTGTATTTTATTTACGAAATACGTAATTGAATGATCGAGCGAAACGATATTGCTGACATTTCTGGACAAAAATCCGAGACACACATGCCTTAACACCTTTATATAACCTAAATATTTGGTTAAAGGGGTTAAAAATGGCTAAAAAGTAGTAATACAAGTTCATGGGCCAAAACTGCCAAAAAGCAAACTTTTTGTGCTTCAGGGGTCTTACGGACGGTAAGACAGGACCCCATACGGTCCATAAGAAACTACTAGTGATATCAGAATGCTAGCTGTCATTCCCAGCTGCTTTCCTTGGCCCCCAAGTCATGATTTTTGCCACTAATCTTCTCCTTTGGACACCTGGGAGGACACTAAGCATGTCATAACACCTGTAGGGACACTTGGTGTGACAACTGTGTTCTGTAATCGATGAACAATGAAAACAATGTTAATTATCAATAAAACAATGTGTTTTGGTGTTATTATATGATTGGTGTTTGATGATTTTATGATTTGATTCGATTTCCGATTTCAAGCTTTAAATCGCTTTCTGGAAAGTTATACGCAAACTGGTGCGTAAACGCAGTCAGTTTAATGCGACAAACACTCTGGAATAGTGGAATAGGCTTAACATACCTTAAACAACCTTCACATAACTTAGAAATAAGTTTTGGATGTGTTGGTGTGTCAAAATCAAGTTTGTTCGATCGCAGGGACTATTTGTGTCAAACTGCGAAACTATACCGATTCATATGGTATCGAAGAGTCTGGAACTTTATCATAAGCTAAACATACCATAAATAACCTAAACATAGCTTAGAAATAAGCTTTGAGGGGTTCGGTGTGCGAAAACATGCTTATTTGATCTTACAGGGACTAAAAGTGTCAAAAACAACGTAAGTTTGCATTTTCGCGCATATCTTACGTTCTGACCACATCTGGACATCCAAAATTTTTTTACACACTAAAATATTTTTATTTTAGTGATTGGCTTGATAAAATTCCATTCGTCGCGTAATTTGGATCGTTTTTGCGTTCGTTACGACTTCCGTCGTAATTAACCGAACAACGCAACCGTACGACCAAATGAGCCGACATCCGAGATATTTTTGAGCATGTTTTGAGTTCCCTATACTTTAACATCATTTTGGAGCCTTGAAATGAGGTTCGCGGGGCTTAAACGTGCCAAAAATGCATCAAATTCCAAGTTTCTAAAGTGCAGGGACCATTTTGTCATTTCTGGAAACATAGCCACGCGGGCCGCGTAAGATCAAGCCTTATCTTACGCTGGCTGCCTAAAAGTGCCAGTTCTGCAGAAACTTCACAGCAGCCTCCCAGCTCGTTCTTGAGGCCCTTGCACGCAATTTTCATGTTTTGGGGACCAAGTTAACACCTCCCAAAGGCTTCCTAGCTGCTCATAATACTTGGATGGTTAGGATTTATTGCTTCTTGGCCACACAAACACTTGTCTTGATCTTGTTCATCATGTACAAGTATAAATAACAACCGCCACTTCACTCTCAAACCACATTTGATCTGAGAATTCTCTAAGTTGTTGTGATTATTCACTACATACCTAAGAATACTTGGAATCAAATCTCTTTGGACCCTTTGTAAGTCCTCTTTCATTCTTTTATTGCTTTCCTAGCTTGAAAATCAAACAGTGTTTGACTTTCAGCTTTGACCACGAGTTGGTCAACGAGAAGTTCGTTTGAAATTCGCAACGTGAGCGTAATCACGATGGTTATAGTCCCTAGTGACTATACCTACTGATTACCACGTTGACTAGGCGTAGTGACGAGTCGTAGTTTCGGTCAAAATGCGAATTTAAGCGTATTTTGCAACCAAACTACTCTTTGTATCAAAACACTTTGTTTTGATATCAAAACCTGTTTTCTAACTTAGTTAAGCATCTTTTAACATGCTTAGCTCGTCACTTTTAGTTTAGTGCTTGTTTAGAGTCGTAAGTCAAGCGGTCTAAACCACCGCTTAGACTTTCGAACTCGACCCGTTTGGTCGATCATGAGGATCCGACCAAGCATGTTTAGTGACCATAGTTGCATAGGGAATAACCTTTCGAGGTTATACCTTATGGTCACTTAGTTTAAGTAGTTGTATGATAGGTAGTTTATATGCCTTAGGTAAATTACCAAAATACCCTTTTCATGCATAATTGGATTTTAAGCATATGTAACCTAAACATTTGTCACTTAACTGATTATGAAACTTAATTAAACATGTTTAGGCATATAATACTTTTCATAGGACTAGTTAGACGCCTCGATCGCGCTTTTGCGCGCACGGCGCGTTAAAGTAGCGTAAGCTACCTAAACGGGTCGTAACGAGTCGAAAGCACTTAGGTTAGGTTCCGATCTAGAATGTAGGCTTTGTTAAACCACATCACATGAGTTCCAACACTCATTTGGTTTACAAGACCTCATTCTATCCGATCTTCCGATTTAGGTGTCGATTTATTTACTAGTGATCCGATTACTAGGTACTACATGAATTTCCTTGGTTTGCCTGAGCTTCGCTAAGTTCTTTAGATCAAGGATACCCTTCCATTCAATGTGAGTACATAGTTCCCCTATTTTACTGTTTTCAATTGTTTTAGGGTGATTCATATGTATCTAAACGATTTCGATATTTAAACGATGGTTTCAAAAACGATTAAGATGGTTTATATTAAACTAATAACGATTTCGATAAAGTGAACGAACTTGTTGGTTGTAGTTACATAACGAATGACATTCATTAGCATTGATTAAGTCGACCAGTATTAGGTTATAGTACCATAGGATCTGACAAATCCCGTTATCGTACTGCACCCATGGTTATGTGTGGGGGTTATATAGGTAACGACCGAATCTGATGATTGTTAACTTACCCTTTGGTGGTTTGTTAATGCGAGAAATGAGATAGTTGAGTCACGAAGGTTTGAATGTTATTAGCGAGACAACCAAAAGTAGTTTCACAATTAAAACGAATACGATTTTGGGACGAGTTAAACGATTTGATACGACTTAAACGAGATAAACGATTGGTTTTGGGTAGTGATTAGATAATGGGACGGGGGTAGCATGATAAAAGCATGGTAGATACGCCGCTGGTACATCTTATATATAAGTGCTTTTATCATATTACATTGCGTGTCATTATTTAGTTCACTTGGGAGACGAATTTTGAAACGATGTCACACACCGAGGATTTCGAAATGATATAAACCATACGAGTTTTATTAACGAGTTTTTACGAGTTGGTTTACTAAAACAAATGTTTTGGGGTTAAGAATCATGGCTACGAGATTTTATAAACTATAACCATCTTGATTTGAGTTGGTTAATTATGTTGCAATACTCTTTTCAAAACGAGGTTTGTACTTTTGACTCTTGTAGTCTAATAAGGTACTGCAACATATAAACGAGCCATGAATCCGACACTCTTATAAAACCTATGTGCTCGCCAGCATTTCTTTGCTGACTTTGTTTTTACATATGTTTCAGGTGGTGTTGCTTGATGTTGATTGCTAGGATGCATGAGTCATATAGGAACTGGATGAGGCCTTAGTGACTTAATAACGATAATAGACGATGTTTAATTTGTTTGTTTGGTTAAAGACAATGTAATTTACTTAATGAATCAATAAAACGAAACTTTTAATTACCATGGTTGTGAAACGATGATTCTGTTACAACACTCCCCGACGTTTCCATCGCGGTTTCGTTGTTTTAACGCGGTCGGGGTGTGACACTTGGCTTGAATTGGTGAGCTCAAGATCACTATAAATAGCCATGTCCTTTGTTCATTCCAGCTTGCACATTTCCAAATTTTTTCTCTCATCTCTTTGGAGCTTATTTCCAGCTTTTGGAAGCCTCCTACTGAGTTCTAAAAGTGTTCTTCAATACAAGTAAGTGCTCTCTCCTAGTCTCTTTCATTATTTAGCTATTTTGAGCTAAAAGTCAAACAGTTTGACTTTCTGTTTGACTTTCGGTTCTGACCATTTTTTGTCAAGTCAAAGTTCAATTGAACTTTGCAACGTGATCGTAATCATGAAGGTATTAATCCCTTGCGATTGCACCTTCTGATTACCACGTTTAATAAGCGAGATTACGAATTAAAAGTAAAAAATGCATAAAAGTGCATTCTACGACAAAAACGTTTTTGGGTATTAAAACATAAAGTTTTGACACCAAATCAGTTTATAACATTATTAGGCATGTTCAAACATGTCTATCTCTTCATTTCTATTTTAGTGCTTTTTATTTACTCGTAAGTCGAGCGGTTTGACCACCGCTTTGACTTTCAAATCTGACCCATTTGGTTAATATTTGGATTCGACCAAGTGCATTTTTATGACCATAGTAATATAGGGAATAACCCTCTGAGGTTATACCTTATGGTCATATAGTTTGGTTACTTATATGATGAGTAGATTTTATGTACTTTTAAAATGCCGAAAACGCCCTTTTGGCGCATAAAATGGTTTTAAAGATGTAAGACCATAGTTTTGACATCTAAACTAATATTATAACATAATCAAACTTGTTTTGACATATAGGACTCATCATAGGATTTATTTAACAATCCAAACCCATAGTTACGCTTGCGACCCGTTAAAGTGGCGTAAACCACTTTAACAAGTCGTAACTGGTCAAAGCACTTAGAAACTCTTCCAAATCAGAATGTTAGGTATTATGAACCATATTATACAAGACCCAACACTCGTTTGGTTTTTAGACTTCATTTTATCCGATTCTTCCGTCAAAGTCTCTTTATGCACTAACACATAGACATCCGACATATTAGGAAACCCTTGAACCTTTGAGCTTTGCTTAAACATTTGACAAAACATATACGTAATCCCAAGTGAGTACATAGCTCCCCTCTATTACGTTTTCAAATGTTTTGGGGTGATTCATATGTGCCTATCACTACTCTCATGTTTTCAAGACATTATACATGGTTTAATTACCTAATATACCTAGTACGTGGTTTAAAAGACATTATACATGGTTTCAAAACATTACACGACATGCTTACATTGTACTAGACAGATTGGTTCTTTGAACTCGACAATGATACATTCGTTAACATTGATCATGCCTGTCACACCCTCAAAATCCACATGCGGAGTATTACTTGCGAGGCATGTGACTGACCAGGATCATGCCACCAATCATATTGAACAATATAAGAAAGTAAATAAAACCAAACACAATCAATATGATTAGTGTCCAACAGTTCAAACAAAGTCTAAATTAACAGTGGAAGCATTAAGTTCAAAACCAAAGTAAAAGTTTAAAATTTATAAAGTTTGTCATGAACCCCACAACGGTTCATTTCCCACAACGACCACTCATCCTTGCAGGCTCTAGCAAATAACCTAACAACATGCAAAGCATGTAGTAACGTATCAACAAAAATGTTGGCGAGTTCACAGTAGTTAGTGTTGTTCCAAAAAAATAAGTTTGTTAAATTACTCTATTCTTATTAAACATGTCATGGGGAGCTACCCCACCATTTTAAGCTACTAAACCCGTTACCATATCGACTACTAACTGTGGTTATATTTAGTGCCCCGCGTCAATCTCTATCGTCATTCACTAATGCCCAAGTATATTAGTCTACGCCCGTCCTCTGCGGCATGGTGTGAGAATTGTTAGACCTAATAGTGCTATTCAACTAATAACCCATTCGCCATTGGCCCGACGATTAATTGGTATAAAATGTGTAGGGACTTTCAGATAGAGTTTCTGTCTAATATGTCACACCCCGACGGTGTTAAAACAACAAAACCGTAGCGGAAACGTCGGGGAGTGTCGTAACAGAATCATTGTTTCACAACACATGGATTGAAGTTTCGTTTTATTGAATTATTAAGTGTTTAGCATAGTCTTAAAAGTAAAACAAACAAGTTCAACATATTGTCTTTCTTATTTTAAGTCACTAAGGCCTCGTCCATTCCTATGTGAGTGTCATCATTTGAAATAATTCGTCCTGAAACATATGTGAAAATAAAGTCAGCAAAGAAATGTCGGCGAGCACATAGGTTTTGTGAGTGTGTCAAATTCAAGGCTAGTATACTTATTGCAATACCTCGTACGACTACAAGATTCGATAATTGAAAACCTTGTTTTGAAAAAGTGTTTTGTATTGCAATATAATTAACCAACTTAAAACAAGTTGGTTATAGTTTGTAAAATCTCGTTGCTATGAATCTTGACTAAAACATTTGTTTTTGTAAACCAAATTGTAAATCGTTCTTGTAATAAAACTCGTATGGTTTATATCATTTAGTAAACATCGTTGCGTGTCATCATTTGAAATAATTCGTCCAAAAATCGTTCAAAATCGGTCAATTTGTTCGTGTTATCAATCGTTCATGTTATCAAAACCAATCGTTCAAATCGTTCAACTTGTTCATGTTAGAAACCATCATTCAATCGTTCAAAATTTTCAGATCGTACAAATCGTTCGTGTTTTAATTGTGAAAAATAAATTTTCGTCGTCTCGTTGAAAACATTCAAACCTGTGTGGCTCATCCATCGTTCAATCGTATTAATAAACCACCAAAGGGTTAGTTAACATTCATCAGGTTCTATCGTTACCCACATTACCCCATAACCATGGCGATAGTCCGATAACGGGATTTATCAGATCCTATGTTATCATAACATGCTACTGGTTGGCTTGATCATAGTTAATGAATGTCATTCGATTGTCTTTCGACCAACGCCCCAACAAGTTCTTTCACATTATGGAAATCGTTATGTTTAATATAAACCATAGTATTTGTTTTGAAAACTCAAAATCGTTTAGCACATATGAATCACCCCAAAACAATTGAAAGCAGTAAAATAGGGGAACTATGTACTCACTTGAGATTGCAAGGTATCCTCGATTAAGTGAACTAACAAGCTCGGGTAAATCAAGGAATTCAAGTGGCACCTAGTAATCGGATCACTATGTTAATAAATCGGTACCTAAATCGGGAGATCGGGTAGAACGAGGTCTTGTAAACCAAATGAGTGTTGGAACTCATACAATATGGTTTAACAAAGCCTACATTCTGAATTGGAACCTATCCTAAGTGCTTACGACCTGTTATGACATGTGAAGGTAGTCTACACTACTTTAACGCGTCATTTGTGCAAAAGCGCATTCGAATAGCCTAACTAGTCCTATGACAGGTATTATATGCCCTAACATGTTTATTATTGTTTCATAATCAGTTTAAGTGTCAAAATTTAAGTTATATATGCTTAAATTCAAATTGTGCGCAAAAAGGGCGTTTTGGTCATTTTCCTAAGGCATATAAACTACCTATCATACAACTAATTAAACTAAGTGACCATAAGGTATAACCTTGGAAGGTTATTCCTTATACAACTATGGTCACAAAATATGTTTGGTCGGATCCTAATGATCGACCAAACGGGTCAGGTTCGAAAGTCTAAGCGGTTGTCGAGACCGCTTGACTTACGACCCTCAACAAGCACAAAACTAGAAGTGACGAGTTAAACATGTTAAAACATTTTTAACTAAGTTAGAAAACTGATTTGATATCAAAACAAAGTGTTTTGATACCCGAAAATAGTTTCATCGCAAAATGCACATAATCGTGCATTTTGACCGAAACTTTGACTCGTCACTTCGACTAGTCAACGCGGTAATCAGTAGGTATAATCGCAAGGGATTATAACCATCGTGATTACGCTCACGTTGCAAAGTTCAATTGAACTTTGACTTGACCAATTCTTGGTCAAAACCGAAAGTCAAACGGTAGTCAAACTGTTTGACTTTCAGCTTGTAATTGCTGAAATAAAAGAACTAGCCATGAAAGAACACTTACAAGTGCTCTAAGGCTGAAAGATTAACTAGAAAACTGTGACACCCGTGTCACTGCGACCATCAAACTAATGCCAAACCAATGAAATATTGTATTTCATACTTGGGATTTGTAAAAATATGTGTATCGATTTCACATATCAACTCTTGTTTCGATTTCAAGCTCTAAATCGCTTTCTGGAAGGTTATACCCGCACTGATGCGTAAATATAACCAGTTTAATGCAACGAACACTCTGGAATAGTGAAATAGGCTTAACATACCTTAAATAACCTTTACATAACTTATATATAAGTTTTGGAAGGTTTGGTGTGGTGAAATCAAGTTTAATCGCTTACAGGGACTAAAGTTGACAAACTGCGAAAGTATGCCAATTTGAACTGTAACAGACCTTCCAGAACATGACCATAAGTTAAACATACCATAAATATCCTTTACATAGCTTAGAAATAGGCTTTGAGGGGTTCGGTGTGCTAAAATAAACTTTTGGGTCATTCAGGGACTAAAAGTGTCAAAAAGTGCACAAGTTTGCATTTTCGCGCATAACTTACGTTCTGAATACATCCGGACATCCAAAAATTTATGTAAGCACTAAAATATTTTATTTTAGTGTTCGCCATAAGAAAAATCCATTCGTCGCGTCATTTGGTTCGTTTTTCGCATTCGGGACCAGATTCGATGTATTAGCCGTTGTTTAATTCACAACCACACATTCTAAACTTGCTTAGTCAGCGGATAAGGATGGAATTTTGGTACCATAACTTTGCAACACATGTATGGATGGAATTTAAACACCTAAACACCATAACTTTGCAACACATGTATGGATGAAATTTAAACACCTAAACACCATAACTTTGCAACACATGTACGGATGGGATTAAGGCACGTTTTCCATGAAACGATCTTAACGGTTCGGGTATTCCTATAAATACCCCATACCCCCCCATTGCTAAAATCACTAGAAACTTGATTTGAGAAACTCTAAGTTGAAACATTTGTTTCATACCTGAGATTTTTGAATCGAGTTTAGCATTCGGGGACCCTTCGTAAGTATTCTTTCGTTCTTTTCCTTATTTTATTGCTTTTCGAGTCAGAAAGTCAAACTTTGTTTGACTTTCAGCGTTGACCAGTAATGGTCAATGCGAAGTTCGTTTGAACTTCGCAACGTGAGTGTAATCACGTTGGTTATAGTCCCTTGGGACTATGCCTACTGATTACCGCGTTGTCTAGGGTCGTAGGGTAAGCGATCTAATAAATCGCTTATACCTCGAACCCGACCCATTTGGTCGATCATTAGGATCCGACCAAACACATTAGGTGACCATAGTAGGTAGGGAATAACCTTCCGAGGTTATACCCTATGGTCACATCGTTTAAGTAGTTGTATGATAGGTAGTTTATATGCCTTAGGTAAATTACCAGAATACCCTTTTCATGTATAATTGGTAATTAAGCATATGTAACCTAAACCTTTGTCACATAACTGATTATGTAACATGTTTAAGGCATATAACACTTGTCATAGGACTAGTTAGGCGGTCCGAACGCGTTTCACGCGAACGACGCGTTAAAGTAGCATAAGCTACCTAAACGGGTCGTAATGGGTCGTAGACACTTAGGTTAAGTTTCATTTAGTATGTAGGTTTGTTAAACCAAATGACACGAGTCTCTACACTCGTTTGGTTTACAAACCCTAATGCTACCCGATCTTCCGATTTAGGTCCGGTTTATTAATGTAGCTACCTATACTAGGTGCCGTTTGATATCCGCGATCTCTAGCATTGTTTAGTTGTTACTCAAGGACTACTGAGCAATCTCAAGTGAGTACATAGACCCCTCTTTTACTGTTTTCCAAACTGTTTTGGGGTGGAACACATGTGCCTACTTGTTACTTTCATGCTTTACTGTTTTAACATCATATACTGCTATGTTCGTTAGTACATTATAGTACATGATTTTATGACATTTCATGCTAGGTGTGCCCAATTGTGTGCATTACTTAGTACATCGTTTTACATGATATTTTGACATAGACATTTGACATAGACATTTCGGCATAGACATTTTAACATGATTGACATTTGATCATGCATTTCCCACAAAACATAACTTTGATTTAAACCAAGATTTACTTCAATACTTTGTTTTTGTGCATATGGTTTAGTTGAGACATTTCACTTGCCATACATGACATCTTGACATAGACGTTTGACATGGATATTTGACATAGACATTTGACATGGATATTTGACATAGACATTTTGATATGATTTACATCTTGACATGAACACTTTGACATATTACCCAATACATTTGACAATTGATTTAAACATAGACTTCTTACATTGGTTGGTTTGGTTTGATTAAGTGATTAAGTAACGATGCGTGTGTAATATGATACAAGCATGGTGGATACGCCGCTGGTACTTCCTATATATAAGTGTTTGTATGGTATTACATATCATAGCGTTATTTGAATCATTTCAGTTTGAGACATAGAACATTTTATACAAATAACATACTTTTCACAAGACATTGATTTATAAACATCTTATCTTATGCAAACATATTTTACTTGGTTATTCATTTAACCTTACATTTATTTATACTTATCATCTGATCTAATCGATTTTCAAATGATTTACAAAGCAAAGCAAATAACAAGGTTCATGACTAAACATTTTCTCAAACATAAGTCATGAAACCTATTTTCACAAAACCTATGTATCTCACAGGCATTTTTATGCTGACGTACCTATTTTCACATGTGTTTTTCAGGAGCTGTTGCATAAGATGATCAAGATACACATAGGCAGACTTGGGCTTTAGTGACAATAAAAGATACAAGACTAGTTAATTATGTTGTATTTCTTTGTTTGTTAAGACATTGTAACACTTGTAACCAATAAAACGAAACTTCAATTGCCATGGATTTGAAACAATTAATTCTGTTACGACACGCCCCGACGTTTCCGCTGCGTTTTGTATGTTCTACGTGGTCGGGGTGTGACAGAAAAGATGGTATCAGAGCCAATGGTTATAGGGAATTAGGTTATTAGTAATGCTTTGACCTAGTCTATAACTTTCTTAGGACCCTAACGCGAGTTTACTTGCGTTTAGTCATAAAACAATACCGTCACCTATCCTTAGGCGACTACCACAACAAGAACATAATTTTTCGAAACCGCTTTGAAAACTAATCATCTGTTCTAGGATGATTAATTACTAGGTTTTGAACCCTCTATTATAAGGTTTTGAACCCTTTGAGTTTTCAAAATCTCGTCAAGGTTTTGGGTTTTAAATAATGTGAACACGTGCAAACTGGAAGGGTGAATGCCTGTATTCTGAGTTTTCTGTCTAGGCAAGCACTTCGTATACATCTCAACCAGACGCGAGACCAGTTGTGCTTACCTGGGAATTCTTGGGATGAGTGTTCACTTATAGGCGAGCATGTCTTCGCGATACATTATATTGACCCGCTTACTTTGATTAGTCACTGTCTCATTTGTTTGCCTTTGGTAACAAACAAATGGTCACAATCTAAATTCCTTGTCATTTTCTTTTGACTATCTTTCGCTTGTTTCCTCCTATACCTTTTGTTATCTTCAAGATGCTTCTTCATCGCAACGACAATGTCCGAACCAGGTGCTGCAATTACCCAGCGAATAGGCGACTTACTCCAGAGGACCGTTGACTTAGCTATCACCATGACACGCCTTAGGGATGAAGCTGTATAAGGGAACTGCTCCTTGGTGCAATCAATGCCATCGTCATTATTCAAATCAAATACCATGTTACAAATGTACCCACGGTGGACGATGGAGACATTTGGTTAACATGTGTCGCTTTGCTGTTCAAAGCAAAGCAGTTGCAAACCCTGTTGCTACTTAACCTTCAAGTTCTGCTTCATATGTCGCCTTGGCATATCTAGCACCTCAACCTCATGAACTTTCTACTTTGTGTATCGACTTAAGCACGCCTAGTGCAAGGTGTCGAAGCACCTCTCGTTACACAAATTTCAAAATCCATAAAGGATCTTTCTATCCTCATAATCAGATCCTTGTGGATGAATATCACTCAAATCGGAGCCCTTAATTGAATTATTCGTATGCCTTAATACGAACATTACCATTCAATAAGGACAAAGCCGAATTCTTATTTAGATCTTCCTATCTTCATAGTTAGATTCTAATGATTTAAGTGCCGCATGGAATCCACGGATTGGATTCCTGGTGTGCTTTGAGTATCCGCGTCCAAAGATAACAAATTAATAACCAAGTTAAACAATTATGTGATTATGTGCTTATGTGTTCCCTTTTATGTTTTTGTGTGATCCAAATTCTTGTCATCCAAATCCTCGTAGAATCTTCCATATCTTTGGGTGCTATATTAAATCCTCAACGGGCTTGTACGTAATAGTAAAGACCCTTGGATTATATTGTACCATTCCATAATTAGACCCTGAGAGGTCTAGGTAAACAGATTGATCCAAAAAAAAAAAAAAAAAAATCTGGTTAGGAATATCATGTGATGATATAGCTGAAAGGACTCCTTGGTGGCCTAATTTAAAAGGATCCTTTGTCGATCTAATTAAAAGGACCCTATGGTAGTTTAGTCACACTCATCATCAGGTTTGATTTTTCCTCCCCTTCACATTTCAGACAAATTGTGCGGACTATGCAAGGAATTGCGTAATTATGGATGCATACATAATTATGAAATTCAGTGCACGGAAACCACAGCAAATTTTGTCATGTGTCTAGAGACTATTCCGTTCATTTTTGTTTCTGAAGATGTAAAATGACTATTCCGTTCATTTTTGTTTCTGAAGATGTAAAATGACTATTCCGTTCATTTTTGTTTCTGAAGATGTAAAATGACTATTCCGTTCATTTTTGTTTCTGAAGATGTAAAATGACTATTCCGTTCATTTTTGTTTCTGAAGATGTAAAATGACTATTCTGTTCATTTTGTTTCTGAAGATGGAAAATGACTATTCTGTTCATTTTTGCTTCTAAAGAATGCCTGTTGAGAATAACTCTGTTCATTTTTCATTTCTGAAAAATGTTCGTTAAAGAGAAATTACAGGATTACGTCTTGTTCATCTTTGATGGTTATTTAACACAAAGTCACAAATAGACTCCTACGAATTAATTTCGGGACGAAATTTCCTAAAGTAGGGGAAACTGTGACACCCGTGTCACTGCGACCATCAAACAAATGCCAAACCAATGAAATATTGTATTTCATACTTGGGATTTGTAAAAATATGTGTATCGATTTCACATATCAACTCTTGTTTCGATTTCAAGCTCTAAATCGCTTTCTGGAAGGTTATACCCGCACTGATGCGTAAATATAACCAGTTTAATGCAAAGAACACTCCGGAATAGTGAAATAGGCTTAACATACCTTAAATAACCTTTACATAACTTATATATAAGTTTTGGAAGGTTTGGTGTGGTGAAATCAAGTTTAATCGCTTACAGGGACTAAAGTTGACAAACTGCGAAAGTATGCCAATTTGAACTGTAACAGACCTTCCGGAACATGACCATAAGTTAAACATACCATAAATATCCTTTACATAGCTTAGAAATAGGCTTTGAGGGGTTCGGTGTGCTAAAATAAACTTTTGGGTCATTCAGGGACTAAAAGTGTCAAAAAGTGCACAAGTTTGCATTTTCGCGCATAACTTACGTTCTGAATACATCCGGACATCCAAAAATTTATGTAAGCACTAAAATATTTTATTTTAGTGTTCGCCATAAGAAAAATCCATTCGTCGCGTCATTTGGTTCGTTTTTCGCATTCGGGACCAGATTCGATGTATTAGCCGTTGTTTAATTCACAACCACACATTCTAAACTTGCTTAGTCAGCGGATAAGGATGGAATTTTGGTACCATAACTTTGCAACACATGTATGGATGGAATTTAAACACCTAAACACCATAACTTTGCAACACATGTATGGATGAAATTTAAACACCTAAACACCATAACTTTGCAACACATGTACGGATGGGATTAAGGCACGTTTTCCATGAAACGATCTTAACGGTTCGGGTATTCCTATAAATACCCCATACCCCCCATTGCTAAAATCACTAGAAACTTGATTTGAGAAACTCTAAGTTGAAACATTTGTTTCATACCTGAGATTTTTGAATCGAGTTTAGCATTCGGGGACCCTTCGTAAGTATTCTTTCGTTCTTTTCCTTATTTTATTGTTTTTCGAGTCAGAAAGTCAAACTTTGTTTGACTTTCAGCGTTGAACAGTAATGGTCAATGCGAAGTTCGTTTGAACTTCGCAACGTGAGTGTAATCACGTTGGTTATAGTCCCTTGGGACTATGCCTACTGATTACCGCGTTGTCTAGGGTCGTAGGGTAAGCGATCTAATAAATCGCTTATACCTCGAACCCGACCCATTTGGTCGATCATTAGGATCCGACCAAACACATTAGGTGACCATAGTAGGTAGGGAATAACCTTCCGAGGTTATACCCTATGGTCACATCGTTTAAGTAGTTGTATGATAGGTAGTTTATATGCCTTAGGTAAATTACCAGAATACCCTTTTCATGTATAATTGGTAATTAAGCATATGTAACCTAAACCTTTGTCACATAACTGATTATGTAACATGTTTAAGGCATATAACACTTGTCATAGGACTAGTTAGGCGGTCCGAACGCGTTTCACGCGAACGACGCGTTAAAGTAGCATAAGCTACCTAAACGGGTCGTAATGGGTCGTAGACACTTAGGTTAAGTTTCATTTAGTATGTAGGTTTGTTAAACCAAATGACACGAGTCTCTACACTCGTTTGGTTTACAAACCCTAATGCTACCCGATCTTCCGATTTAGGTCCGGTTTATTAATGTAGCTACCTATACTAGGTGCCGTTTGATATCCGCGATCTCTAGCATTGTTTAGTTGTTACTCAAGGACTACTGAGCAATCTCAAGTGAGTACATAGACCCCTCTTTTACTGTTTTCCAAACTGTTTTGGGGTGGAACACATGTGCCTACTTGTTACTTTCATGCTTTCCTGTTTTAACATCATATACTGCTATGTTCGTTAGTACATTATAGTACATGATTTTATGACATTTCATGCTAGGTGTGCCCAATTGTGTGCATTACTTAGTACATCGTTTTACATGACATTTTCACATAGACATTTGACATAGACATTTCGGCATAGACATTTTAACATGATTGACATTTGATCATGCATTTCCCACAAAACATAACTTTGATTTAAACCAAGATTTACTTCAATACTTTGTTTTTGTGCATATGGTTTAGTTGAGACATTTCACTTGCCATACATGACATCTTGACATAGACGTTTGACATGGATATTTGACATAGACATTTGACATGGATATTTGACATAGACATTTTGATATGATTTACATCTTGACATGAACACTTTGACATATTACCCAATACATTTGACAATTGATTTAAACATAGACTTCTTACATTGGTTGGTTTGGTTTGATTAAGTGATTAAGTAACGATGCGTGTGTAATATGATACAAGCATGGTGGATACGCCGCTGGTACTTCCTATATATAAGTGTTTGTATGGTATTACATATCATAGCGTTATTTGAATCATTTCAGTTTGAGACATAGAACATTTTATACAAATAACATACTTTTCACAAGACATTGATTTATAAACATCTTATCTTATGCAAACATATTTTACTTGGTTATTCATTTAACCTTACATTTATTTATACTTATCATCTGATCTTATCGATTTTCAAATGATTTACAAAGCAAAGCAAATAACAAGGTTCATGACTAAACATTTTCTCAAACATAAGTCATGAAACCTATTTTCACAAAACCTATGTATCTCACAGGCATTTTTATGCTGACGTACCTATTTTCACATGTGTTTTTCAGGAGCTGTTGCATAAGATGATCAAGATACACATAGGCAGACTTGGGCTTTAGTGACAATAAAAGATAAAAGACTAGTTAATTATGTTGTATTTCTTTGTTTGTTAAGACATTGTAACACTTGTAACCAATAAAACGAAACTTCAATTGCCATGGATTTGAAACAATTAATTCTGTTACGACACGCCCCGACGTTTCCGCCGCGTTTTGTATGTTCTACGTGGTCGGGGTGTGACAAAAACTCCGATGGGAGGCCTCCTATGAAGGTAGCAACTCCACTTTGAGTGTTAAAGAAAGAAAATGAGGAATGAGAAATGAAATGGGCAGATTAAGGGGGTTTATATAGGATTCTTGAACCCTTGGTTCATTACCATGTGTATTGTGTGGTCTCCAAGCAAGTGTAGGATGATTACAAGTGTTTGGACAGGATTTAAACCTTAATTACCACTTAAAACACCCACAAGATTGATAAACAATGGCAAAAAACAAGTGCAGCTGCTGAATTAGAACATTCTGTCCAGATCATGCCATCGCGTCACGCCACAGCCATGGCCCTCTGCTGTCGTGCCCCGTGAGCCCTCAACCAGACTTTCAGAATTGACAGTTTTGGTCCCTGTAGCCTTTTAAGTGCATTTTCGAACGTTTAACCCCCGTTAACCCGTTTTCAAGGCTCTATAAGGATGTTAAAGCATAGGGGACTTGAAATGTGCTTGGAAATATCACGGATGTCGGTTCGTTTGGTCGTACAGTCGCGTTTTTCGGTTAATTACGACGAAACTCGAACGAATGCGAAAACGATCCAAATTAAGCTACGAATGATATTTTGGCATTCCTATCACTAAAATATAATATAATATTTTAGTGATTACTAAAATTTTTGGTTGTCCAGATACGGTCAGAACGCAAGATATGCACGTATATGCAAACTTATGCAGTTTTTGACGCTTTTAGTCGCTATGATCAAATAAGCGCATTTTCGCATACCGAACCCCTCAAAACTTATTTGTAAGTTATGTTAATGGTATTTAAGGTATGTTTAGCTTATGATCTTGTTCCGGAGTGTACGTTTCTATAAGAATCGACAAACTTTTGTAGTTTGTCGCAAATAGTCCCTGTGATCGAATAAACATGTTTTTGACACACCAAACCCTTCAAAACTTATTTCTAAGTTATGTAAAGGTTATTTAAGGTATGTTAAGCTTGTGTCACTGTTCCGGAGTGTTTGTAGCGTTAAACTATTTACGTTTACGTAACAATTTTCGTATAAATTTCCAGAAAGTGATTTAGAGCTTGAAATCGAACAAGAATTGAAACATGAAATTGTCAAACACAAATAAACAAATATTTAGACCAAAACACATTGTTTCATTGATAATTGATATTTTTCTACATCGTACAGTGTTTACAGAGCACAAATGTCACAGTCTCCCCTACCTTAGGAAAATTCATCCCGAAATTTTAACTAGAGGAAACTTGTGAAAACAAATGTGGATATTTCGCTTTCATTTGGTCCTCGCGTTCCCAAGTAAACTCTGGGCCATGTTTGGACTCCCAACAAACTTTGACTATCGGTATTCGCTTTTTCTTTAATCTCTTGACTTCACGGTCCATTATCTCCACAGGTTTCTCGACAAAGTGCATTGTGTCATCAACTTGGATTTCGTCGAGTGGAATGTGAAGATCAGTATCGGCTAAACACTTTCATAAATTAGACACGTGGAATGTTGGGTGAATATTCCCAAGTTTAGTAGGTAGTTCAAGTCGATAGGCAACCTTTTCGATTCTTTCAACAATCTTAAATGGTCCAACATATCGCGGTGCAAGTTTTCCTTTCTTTCCAAATCTCACCACTCCCTTCCAAGGGGATACCTTGAGTAGGACATGGTCTCCGACCTGAAATTCCAAGGGCTTGCATCGCATGTCCGCCTAACTCTTTTGACGGCTTCTAGCTGTCAGAAGGTTATCGCGAATTTTCTTGACTTTGT
This sequence comes from Helianthus tuberosus, assembly GCA_030545235.1. Lineage (NCBI taxonomy): Eukaryota > Viridiplantae > Streptophyta > Magnoliopsida > Asterales > Asteraceae > Helianthus > Helianthus tuberosus. The sequence goes on from JARYGA010048009.1 coordinate 40,860, forward strand.
CTGTCATTTCCAGAATGAGTTCAGGTCCA